>JADMNF010000032.1:0-233203 GCA_016097085.2 Sporothrix curviconia
AAGCGAGGGAACGGAGCCGCGGCTTCCGGACGCTGACAGAGGAGGAGATTGACGAAGCGGTTACAGGCAATTGCAGAGAAGGACTAGACGGGTGTCTTGATTTCTCTTTCTCTTTAGGCGACCGGCCAGACATCAGCCAGAAGAGGACAGCGGGAGGTCTCAGAGGACAGGTGGTAGCACATCATGAGCAGAGGCGACAATGTACAACAAAGCTTTCAAGCATCAGCGAGCGATCAGCATAGGCAACGCATATCCTCCTTTACTGACGCAAGGGAGTCTGTCCACCCGGATGAGCTTCGAAATGACTCGACGACCGCCGGCTTGGCAATGAATCGAAATAGGAAGGCATCTTTCTTCTGGAGAATATTGGCAAGTGCTCAAAGCGTTCTCAACCAACCATTGTATCCGGGCATGCCGGGATCGTTCAAGGATTGTCTTTGCTATTCTTGGTTGCCTCGTCACTCTTGATTCTTCCTTTCTGCTTTTTCTTTTGCTTCGTATGCCGTATACATGTACTTTGTACATACATTGCTTTTTTTATTTATCGCCATCGCGATGACTTGTGCCGAAACATGCCCTTTCCCATGTCACATCGAATCCCACTAAAAAAATCTGGGCAAGTTTCCTCTGAATTTGGTGTTTCTTCTCTGTCTCGTCCGTTTTGGATTTGCATGCAGGAAGCAATTCTAGCGTTGTCCAACCAGGACGCAGGATTGGCCTTGCGGAGGGCATGCAGGTGTGATGTGCATGCAGCGCTAAGCCACGAGAAGAGCGAGAAATAAAAGAGAGGTTCCTCGTGCAGAGCCCCATCCAAGCACACCCACCCTTCAGCCGGCTCTGGCTGTCAAGACGAGCTGAAAAAAGATTGTTTCACAGAGGCCAGGAACCACATGAGAGGAATGGGACAGATGGGGGAACGGAACACGGCGTGTATCATTTTCGTTCCCGTCCTGGATTAGAAAAGCTCTGTCGACAAACATGACTCATTTGGGATTCGTAAGCTGTGTTTAATCTTGTTTTTTATTATTCGCGACGTGGGTCGCTTTATCATGGGTTATTTACGGTCTGTGCTAGTAATTCGGTATATGGAAAACGTCTGGATGTGTAATTTATCTTGCATTTAATAGTATCTTGTCTGGCTTTTTGGTTATTTTATTTCAAAATGGAAAATACAAGCAATATCCAAAACCCTAATAACACGGGGACCTATATGAAATACATTGGAAAATCAGAAAAAAAAAAATATAGGGCTACGTGTATTCGGCACCTCGAGTGTGAAAAGCCGTGATTAACAGTGACAATTGGACATCCCCTTACCTCATAGGGCTATACGACGTGGCCTGCTCACGTTATCAGCACGCAAGGTTCGTCTTCCTCCAACGGCTTCATTTGCCTCCTCCTCCTATTGACCCGGCCGTTGAGACTGCGGTTTGACGCCAGACACTGGCCCTTTCTTTTGTCCATTTTTGCGTGTGAAATAAATGGCAAGGGGCCTTGAATCCGGGTCGTCACAACGAAAGAGGGCACAGGACGTTTGAAAGCTGTCTTTCTCTTTTTGGCACCTGCCCTATAGGGCGGCCACTGAGAAAAGTTGTACATGTTACTCCATGGGAGACAAGCTGGTATCAACGGGGTGGCAATATGGAGGCAGGAGAAAGGGGGAGGGTGTGAGAGCCAGTAAGTGGAGGGGGCGTCTATCGAGAACGACCAGACAGAACACGCCGAAATCATGAACATCTTTTCCTCACAAATGAAATGCAATAGAAAAATAGAGTAGTCAAGGGCCATATGATGTTTTTTTAAGTATTTTTACCGGGCAAAAAGACAAGAAAAAAAAAAAAAAAAAAAAAAAAAAAAGAAAAAAAAAACCGCACCAAATAGAATAACCGGGGTGGACTTGACAAAGAAAGAAAATGGAAGCATGGAAACATTCCAGGCTTGCGCCCTTGGCGGGATCGCACGGGAGGCAGACCAGCCTGCCAGGCCAGCGTTAGAAACGCCCTGGCAGTGGAGGCACCAGGAACCCTCCTGCAATGCGGTCCACCGTGCCTTCCACGTCCAGCATGCTGGGACCCGCTCACCATAGGCTAGGGCGGGCCCGCTGGAGCGGCCGCCCCCTTACCCTGCGCTTTAGCACTTGCTCCGTTTTGGGCGACTTCAGCGCCCCCTCTGGCTGCCTCCGGCTGGAGAGAGCCTCCCTTCCCCTCCCCCGTTGAGCCTTTTTTCCGCCATTCTTGCAACGACTTGTGGCCCGTATGTGTAGACGGTTCTCATTTGCGAATTTGTATCTCTCCATATGTATCTTACGAGTAGGTTTTCCAGACCGCCCTTTCTCGGTCATGTTTTGGGTGTCATTTTTGTGAAGAATTTTTTTTTCTCTCTTTTTTCCCCTGTGTCATCTTTTTCCTCGCCGTGAACGCCATGAAAAATACACGTCACATATAGCCCTCTTTTCCTAACTTTGCTTCCGTTTTGTTTTATTTTCTACGCAGGCCATTTGAGGAAAAGGCGCACGGCAGTTGTCGTCATAGGACGGTCACAAAGGGCGCTTGACCCAAAACGACCCAGTCAAAGGCCCCTCAGGAGTGGCTTGGATAGCACCTCCCTCAGCTCCGTGCTAGCAGGCCCCCGTCCCCAATGGCTCGTTGACAGACGCTTCTCTGTTGTGCTATTGGCCAGATCAACGCCACTCCCCGGCGCGCGCTGGCCGGCGCCGTGGATCAGAAAACTGCATTTGGGCCAAGTCACAGTCTATTGAGCCTGGCTGTTGCAATGACTGCTCACATTTTATGTGCGTGTTCCCGGGCATGGTGGTCCAGTAAACCGAAAATGCTGAGGCGAGATCCATTGGAAATTCTTCCTGAGGGAAAAAAGGAAAGGGGGAAAAGTTTTTTTTTTTCCTTTTTTTTTTAAAAAAAAAGAAACTGCAAGATAGGGCTTTTTCTACTTTTCGCAAAATGCAACGTAGATTTCCCCGACATCCTTTGTTCCAGCCGCAGTTTTATTGGTGCCGTTTGTGGCATGCTTTGTGTTTACAGACTGAAGCTGGCCCCAGTCTCGAGGCACTGTACAATGTCCTTTTTATTTCTTTCCAACATGTTATTTCTTTGCGGCATTCTTTTTGTCTTTCTCCAAGCATTTACCCGGCACCCTACCTCCTGGTCTCCCAGGGTCGTTCGCCAGCCTCCTCTCCATAAATCACATTTAGACTTGCCTCCAAACGTCCGTAACGTCTAGTCGGGCGCCCTCCTTCTCTCCCCCAAAGTGGGGTTTTTGTGTTTTCTTTGGTGTAACGGACGAAACTAACCCAGAAGCATTACGCCGTTTAGGCTATGTGTCGCATGCCGTCAATCTTCAGCAAGAGGGGGACAGGGGAGAGACATATTTTTGCAGCACCTGGTCCTGAAATGCACACGTATCATGTCCTCGTATCAATGTCCTCCTGCCCCCTGGCCTTTTGTTTTTATCTTTGCAATTTTTATGGAACGGACATTTGATTTTTTCTTGTTGTCTTTTCTTTCCTGCTCTACCTCACCCCAATTTGTCTTACTTCCCCTTACACGCTTTCTTTTCTGGTGTCCCATCCGATACCTTTCGCTTCTCGCCGTTGTTATGTTTGTATGGGAATTGTCCCCAGGTCTGGGGGCGAATGAGAGGCCCCCCCCCTTCCCCTGTTGTCGTGCCTGCCTAGGTTCAAGTGCATGGTCTCCATGCCTCATTTGCCCCACATCATCAGTTTGTCCCTGTCAAGGGCACCAGCAGACCACAAACTCAGAAAGAAAGGCGCGCATTCTTCAAGCCCCTGCCCCCTAGCTTCAGGGTCCCATGGTGTTGAAGATGGGCGCCGTGTGGGGATTTGGAGGAAAGGCATATTTTGCCACCGGCGGCAGCCGTAAGGAAGCTTCTGCTCGTCGTGGCGGGAGAGAACGCCCTTTTTCTTGGACAAGTCGCCAATTCGCCAGGGACACGGCGCCCGAGGGGAGGCCCGGGTCGAGGGCCAGGTTTCTGTGATTTTAGTGATATGCCAGCGCCTCTCCTCGCGGCACCCAAACTTGGGCTGCCATAATGTGACCCTGGGCGTGGGGATGGAAAGAATGAAAGCCCGCACACGCATAAAAAGAAGAGGAGGAAACAAGGTGAAACAAAAGAAAGGGTGTGTACGAGCCAAGGCACTTCCTTGGAAGCCAAGCTGTCTTTGCCTTGTCCCTCGCAAGCTTCTGTCTGAGAGGCTCTTGAGCTATCCGATTCGACCATCTGGCCGGCTCTGTGCGAGGCAGCCGTTAGCCGCATACCGACGGCGATGAGGCGTGTGTCGTCTGGCTGGGTCACTTGGTGCCGGTAGAGGCTTTTCCATGTGTATCTGGCATGGTTTGGCCATGTGCCTGACCAGGGCCGGGGCAGAGAAAATTACGTATATTGTGAAGATGTTCTCGCTCTGGTCTATTATTTTCCTTATTCCTTTTTCCTTTTCCTTTTTCCCTCCTTATTTTCTGCTTCTTTGTGTCTCTTTGTCTCCATCATCTCCTTGACCTACACCTCTCCAACTCCAGGCCCCCCACTTACACGCACTCGCCTTGGCTCGATTAAGCTTGGTTTCTGAAAGACTATACTGAGGCACGCTCCTCCACTCGTCTTTTCTTTCTTCCTGCTGCATCTTTTGCTTCTCCCACCCCTCTCCTGACCTCACCCCCCTCAACCACAGAACCCGTGTGCAGCTTTCTCTTTTCCATCCACTCTACGCCCTTGTTTCGCAGGCTTTTTCGTTTCCCCTGATTGTCTCCTGTTTTCCTTACCTTTATTTCTTCTTTTCTTTTTCTGTCTTTCTTTCCTTCCTTCGCCATCTCCTTTTTGATATCGCACTTGCTCCCGCTCCGTCTCTCCACATCGCCAATCCTCGAGCTCTGTTTGGCTTCCGGCAAAGCTTTCCGTGTCCATGGCTTCATCGACTCCCGCCTGACCTTTTATCAAAACGGGAATAGGGGCATGTGCGTCGGCCTCGGCCTCCATCACGACACGTTCTCCTTCCATCATCTCCCTCGCTTCCCCCCTCCGCTGAGTCTTCGTCGCCCTAATTCACGCTTCACGGCGGCCTCTTCAACGTCTCGCACACTGCAAACTGCATATTGCCCTAGTGGCCGTCTCCGTTTGCGTGCTCCAACAAGGATCAGAAAAAGAGCCACCCATTAAGGCTATCCAGCCTTACCCGCACCATCCTGACTTCCTGCGGGCCGGTTCCGTTCGCCACTGCAGCCAGAAAGGGGGGTGACGGGCATAAACGCACACCGCGCCACACTCCGAAGGCGGGAGAGACAAAAGGGAGACCAAGAAGAAGGAAGTAAAGAAAGAAAGGAAACTGCCACCAACAAGAGACGGCCCCCGGGCCACACCCACCAAGTCGGGCAGACGTGCAGAAGCAAGTGATGAGCTGGCCCAAGTTGATCACAGCACTCGAACCAACCAGAGCCTGTCAACGCCTCGCAGCAAGCCTTTCTTATAAAAAATTCCCTCTACCAAAGAATAGATTTTTTAGCATGCCCCCCGGCACCGCACCAGACCCAAGACCCAGTCTCTGGACTCTGAGCTCTGAGCTCTGAGCTCTGAGCTCTTCTTTCCGAACTATTCTCACTCCTTCCCGCCCTGCAGCATATCCCCCAAGTCGCTGGTCGACGCTATTCCCTCCCCAGCTCTTTGCTGCCCTCTCTAGCCTTGCATCATCCCAAAGGACGTCCCAAAAAAAAATCAAAAAATCAAAAATCAAAACACCGCATCCACAATTCCAACTGCCTGTATCCCCTAAACAGCACATAGGGCTATATGACCCAACGCGCGCACTCCCACAGATTCAGGAGCATATCGTTCGGACTCGCACACCTACACCTGCATAATCAAAGCACACCCCTCCCTCCCCCCTTCACCCCCTTCCTACCATCCACCCGTCCTTTTATCACCTCTTCGTGGGCCACACCCCGTTACCTCTTTCTTTGGAGAACTCAACTTCATATCATCCTACATCGCAGGACCTCTCTCCAACGATGCGTTTGTCGTCGACAGACGGCTCATCCAGGATAAAAGATCTTCTCCTCCCCTCGTCTTGGACATTCAACTATTCTCTTCCGTCCTCATGCTCATTCTTCTCCTCCTTCTCGCCCTCCTCAACATCAACACCGAATAGTTCCAACAGAAAGATCAAAGCAGTCCCCCCGCATCCTCTCCTCCCCTCCCTCGACAGTCCTATATAATCTCCCGCCGCGAACATCACCGTTGCCACCCTTTGACATCGACCGTGCCGGCCAGCCTTGTCTTGCTACTAATATCTCCTTCTCCGACCCTTTTTCCCGCCACACAGACTCCTATACATCTACATCCTGTACAACGTGGACGGCCGTGAGTGTCTAACCGAGTCTTGCCCCGAAATCTAGCAAACATGTTTTTCTCTCGATACTTATCACCGTCTTTCCTTCCCCATGGAACGACTACCGCCGCGCCCGCGTCGCTGAGATCCTCGCCGACTTTACGACGCTCCAGTTCTACATATGTGCCGCGCGCACCCGTCGACCCGCCAAACCAGGAGGACTACTACAACCGAGGGCTGGCGTGCGCTGCGCCAGTGCGCCGTCGACGGCCAGCACAATTCTCAACACGGGCCGCCGACCACGCACGTGCCCATCACCAAGGGCGGCCTCGAGGAGCAGAGCAAGGCCGAGCTGCAGCAGGTTCCACCTCGACGCGCTCGGCCGCCGCCACCAGGGCCAGAAAGATCTATCTGCGGCCAGGCCGCCGCCCAGCGCTGGATCGAGTTGCGCAACGGCATCCTGCAGGGCAAGAAGCCGGCCCGCCGAGCACCAGGCGTCGCTGCAGGCCTGCGACGAGCAACTCTGGCTAGTACGTTTTGTTTGGTCCTCCTTTGGTCGTTTTGGCTTCCGGGTTCTTTCCCCTCCCCCGGTATTGCTCGTGCTTGTCGTCGTGTTCGCTCGTGCTAACCAACAGGAACTCGCACAAATCACCGACGAGGGCATTTATGCCGATCTCCAGGCAGCAGACATTCAGATGGGCCGGTGGACCGGCGAAGACCCGAGCCTACGGGCTGTTCAGCGCTGGATCCGGTCTCGGCGCTGAAGCACCCAACACACCTCCTCCTCTGATGACCACGACAGCGATGACAATGATGACGGCAAAGTCGACGACCTTCCTCCAAACCATCACCCTACCTCACATTCTTTTTGACTGTTTCTCTCCCGCCTTCTCTTCTTATGCTCTATTCCCTGGCGGAAAGAGCACACATTGATTTGTTTAAAAGATACCACTTTTGTACAACGCCCTTTTCTTTCTTTCTTTTCTTTCTTTCTTATTCTTTCTTATTTGCTGCTCATCTTTTTTCTATCCTTTGGCGTCTGCGGCTCGTTTTTCTTTTATCTGTTTTCACTGGAAGGGCGTCACCTCGGGCGTTTATCAGTCCACCTCTAGCACCCTCTCTCTGCCTGGAGCAGACAATGGAGTCGGGGCATTCACGTTTTTATCCCATCTTCATGGGTATCATCAGGAACGATACTCAATACGATACAGGTACATTAATATCAGTTTCCGGCATAGCCGGCTGGGGAAAATACAAACTTCTTTCATATTAAAAAACAGACGACCAGGAACACCCAACGCCTATAACAAACAGTGGAGCAAAGACGGGGTGGGCTGAATATAATACGCAACAGCCATCATGGGCCTTCCAGAACCACACTGGGAATAATAACACTGTTCTCTTTCCGACCGACAAACAGGAACTTGCTGCATGCTACGGACGCCTTGCTATGAACACATAGGGGCAATGCCGCACAGCGAGAGAGCCATGCCAATGCAGGTGTCCTAATAAGGGGCGCCCGTGGTCAGTATCACACGTGCCGGGTTGGGATGGGCGGGGACCTTTGAGAGGGCAGACGTACCACGGCTGATAACTTTTGTCTCAACCCACCTTCACCGACGACGGTGAACAGGAAAGCAAGGGTGTTGACAATAGGGACAGTCAGGCTTAGTTCTGTTAGGCCGAGGCGTATACGCGCGACGACAAGACGCGACGACGCAACCCGAATTAGTTCTCCATCCAAAAAAAAAAATCGAAACATGCCACCAACTTGAGCAAACAACGAGCATAGGCCTCGCACGGCTGGGCTGCTGGGAGAGGAATAGAACGGGTGGGGAGGTGTGTGCACGAGGTGTGTGCATGGAGAGGGCTGAAGAATATAGACGGGATAGCGTGATAGGCCCAAGGCTCGGCACCCATTATTTTTTTTTGGCTGCACGATGAATGCAGCTAATGCTCAGTGCAAGGCAGGAACAGTATTGAGGTGGGCCGGATTAAAATTCAGCCTCAGCCTTGGGGACGTGGACCACACCACGCATGATACATCATAGATGGCAACATTGCATCGAGCTGACAAGCGTCTATACACCAGAACGAGAAGGAAAAGCAGGGCGGGGGAGAAGGGATAGAAAGTGATGGGAGAATGGCGGTTACACAAAGACGCTAGCAAGAATCGTTGCATGCCAAAATGAAGGATAATAAAAGGGAGGGGGAGAAAGGGCCAGTGAACATGGACGGGACGAACGACAGAGGGGCGAAAAGGATACAAAGTGGATAAAGGAACAACGGCGTAGAGAGACACTGGCAACAGCAGAAGAAAAACAGCAAACATGCACACGTACCGGCCTTGCCATGAGCAGGAAAAACACACGCTGCCCGTCAGGTTGAGCAGCAGAGGCACGGCATACCGCGGATTGCGCAGCAGGTCGACCACGGCAAACGTCGGCCCGTAGACACGCCGCCTCACCATGCTGGCCTTGATATCGGCACCGCTCGAGCAGCGGATGCGGCGCGCGGTTGTGGTCACGCGCGGCTCGCCGCAGGAAGGGCGTCGTGAAGCCCCAGGCGATGCCAACCAGCAGAAAGCCGGCAATGTAGTTGATGGCCGCCGGATGGGCGGGTCTGCAGGGGAGCCCTCGGGAGGCACGACCACAGTGGCAGAAGCCATTATGGAGTTATTGTAGAGGTGGATGGAGGGGGTTGCGTGGAAGGTGATGAATGTGTGGGTGTGTGTGTGAGAGAGAGGTTGCTGTTGGGACGTTTTCCTTCGTCAGGGGAACATGGCGAGGCTGAATGAGGAAAGGCTTCCCTCGCGGCACGCTAGCGCCTGCGCGGGCTAGTAGGTGGGACCTCGCCAGAAATAGGCTGTTTCCTTGCCGGTGTGCTCGCTCTTTGAAAACCTCGGTCGTTGCTTGCCGGTTTGAAAATCCAAGGAAAGGGAAGAATAACAGGAAAAGAAGGAAAGAGGAGAAGCTAACGAAACGTAAGACGGCATC
Source organism: Sporothrix curviconia (assembly GCA_016097085.2). Classification (NCBI taxonomy): domain Eukaryota; kingdom Fungi; phylum Ascomycota; class Sordariomycetes; order Ophiostomatales; family Ophiostomataceae; genus Sporothrix; species Sporothrix curviconia. The sequence continues at coordinate 9,349 of JADMNF010000032.1, forward strand.
AGCACATCTGCATACTCGGTAGCTCCTTCCTTCCTCCATCTCCACTGTACGTACCTGCATACCAGCAACAGGGCAGGAGGGACCTCCAAGGCTGAGAGGCGAGGCGTTTTTCGCCCAATGTGGCTTATACAGCGTTCTGATTGGCTGCCCGCCATCTACCTTTCAGCTGGGACGTTTGTCTCAAGCCTGCGCAGCCAAAAGATGGATGCCAAGAAAATATGAGAAGAAAAACACGCGGCTAGAAGAGGTGCATGCAGCAACGCTATTGAAGCCCTCGTGCGGCCTTTTCTTTTTTTGGCAAGTCGTCCATGCCTCAAACGGCCATCGGAGCTGCTCGATCAGTTGTCTCCCGCATCCCGCAATTCAAGCTGCAAATGGCCCCCCTTCATCGGCCCAGGACTGTCCCATCCTCCTGCACATGCTCAGGACCAATGGTAGGCGAGAGATGCAGTGGATATCGCAGAGCCTTGGCTGGAGAGCAGCAAGAAACGGGGAAGCTTGAGCACGGACACGGAGTCACGACGCTCCACAAGGCGATATCGAGAGATCGGCAGCCTATCAGACCTCTCCCCTTTGCCTTGCATCACGTTCTCTCGGCCGGGACCCGTGACGGCAACTTGTCTGGGAGGCAGCCGACAGACGACGACCTCTATCTCTCGTCAATCGATGCACACAAAATACCCAATACTATCCAATACTATCCAATGCTATTTTTCCTCGATCTTCGTTCACCTTGCTCTTCAACACTCTGGTCACTACGGATATGTCCGGCACCTTTCTTCCAATTTTTGTTATCTCTTCTCGCTTCTTTCCCTTTCTCATCTGACATCCAGGTGCATCAAAGACTTTGCTTCGGAAACCCTGCCGTGGTAGTAGGACTTTACCGTATCTCACTCGACTGGCCATCGCTCATTATCAACATCAACAGGTGCTCACCGAGACATATCCGGCCACAATGCAGCCCGATATAAATAGCAGAGGCCGGCATCCGCCAAAAGACCTCGCCCCGTGTGCCTGCCAGCCTGTTTCTGTTGACGAACTAGCTGACGCGTGCTGACGAAAAGAAACTGCATGCAGAGTTCGCCGGAGCTCAATTTTGAGTCCGAGGATTCAGCAGCTGGTCGAACTCCTCCACAGAAACTCGACAAGTGCTTGTTGGTATTGAGTTACAAAGGAGATCTTTACTCCTCTTTTGTGCATGTATGCCAAGCGTGCGATGACGAACAGAGCAAAACACAACTTAGGGGCATGTCCCTAGAGCCTCTTGGAAATCCGGCTGCCTGGCCGCCGAGATCCACCGAGTTTAGCGCTCATCCACAGCAGCACCTTTTGCCCGCCAAAACCCGCCCAGCAACGCCGCTAACCAAGCAAACCATAGCAACTTCTCGCAGGAAATCTCGAAATCGACACCAAATAAACCAACCAAAGCACCAGAGATGACAACAGCCCCTGTCCATCCGCGGTTCTCTCCGGGTCCCACGCAACGCGTCGTCCCACTCCTATTGCCAGATTCGATTACATAGTACCATACACGATATTGACGCAATTGACGGTGCTGACTCGGGGTCGTGCGACCGCCATTTAGTCCGCCTCGCGAGGGCCTCGTCAACCACGTACATTTATACATGTGAAACAGGACGGACCGGACCCGCAGGCCTTACTGAGTACTCGTATTTGCACCTCTCTCTCAGTGACCACGGCCCGCTCAGCGCCTCAGACTTGCCTGGGACTCCCAGGGCGGCTTGTGGCCGGGTGACGGTGGCCAGCTTTTGGCGGCAGTTTTGCAGGTTTGCAGGTTTGCAGGTTTTGCGGGTTTTGCGCTGCGCGAACCGCGCCCCTTTGTTCCTTCCTTCCTCATTGCTGTGCAGCCGTTCCTGCTATTCCTGCGTCCTCGCTCCTACAGCACGCAACCCTGTAAACAATGGCGTTGTAATACACGCCTCTCCAATATGTAATCTTACTTAGGATATCTCACAGTGTAATACCGTAATACAGCGCAGCTGTCAGAAACCCCAAAAGCAACGGCCTTGTTTTCTCGCTTCAGGCCGCCCCTGTTGGTTGGCTGCCAACCTCCGTTTATTGACGCTTCTCCCCTGGGTCGTGCCTGCCCCACCAGCCTCTTTGCCTCCCCAACTTTTGTCTCCCCCGCTCACAGGTGCTTTGTTCCTGCCCTGCCAAATGTAGCGCGATCAGTACCTTCCCCAACCACGCAAATTAATCCAATGATAGACGTGCATGGCAAGAGCCACCCACATCCCGCGCTAACTGCAGGATTGGCAGCAACGCCTCCTCGGCGGATGTCAACAAAGCCTCCTTGCGTGTCTTCGACCGATTTTGTCTCCGTATCTAGCCCTTTCTTTTTCTTTTCTCTTCATTGCCCTCACCACCCGCCACTGCTGGCGAAGACTTCTCCATCTGCGGTTCTTCTTTTCGGGCTCTTGCTGCTGGTTTCGTTCTTTCCTTTTCTTCCTCTTTTTCTTTAATTGCTATTGTCGATGCCAGGTCCGTCCCGACAGCCGGCTTTTCCTCCTTTCCTCGCGCGTCAACCTTTGTGTACTCCGGCCGCCGGTGGACTACGATCGGCCCGGCATAGCATTTCATCGGCTCGCTTCACCAACGGCGGACTAATGTCCTTTGCTTCCAGACTTCGCCCATGACTTTGACGCAAACAACAGCACCAGCAAACACACCACCGCCTCCGCCCCAGATTGTTCTTACCAAGCCCGAAGGGCTAACCCCTTCCAACCGGGGGCCTCACACGGCAGGCGATCTTCTCTGACATGAGTAATCGACCGGACCCATGCATTGGCCACGCTTCGTTCTCCGTCGTCGACCGCGCAAAGAACCTGCCCAACCGCCAACAGACGCATTGGCAAGCAGGACCCCTACTGCGCGGCGCGCCTCGGCAAAGAGGCCAAGAAGACCAACACTGATATCCGTGGCGGCCCAGACCCCAGATGGTAGCGTGGCCGACGTCCGCGGCCGGCGCCCGTTGGTCTTCTTAGTCTCATGCTCTTTTTATCTTTCCCCCCTTTGTAATTCGGAGAGCGCCGGCACTTTGCTTACACACCTCTCCCCGCCCTGGACACAGGAGAACCTTAAGAAGAAACTCCGCGACTTTACGTCCCACGATGTTCCCTGAACTTGTACTACCGAAGCTATAAGGTCGTCTGTGTCTTCATGTGTACGATATTCGAGAAGACGAGCATGGATGATCGGCGACGAACGGTGGGTTTTACGGCCACCATTGCACCCCGGGGGGAGGCCGAGGGAGCCGCCCGAGGGGAGGGGGAAACAAAAAAATTACCTCTTGTCGTCCGCCGGTTGGTGGCCACGACACGGACCAGATGGGCAACCTCTCCAATGACGCGAAAGTACGCGGCCGACGATCCGCACTCGAGGATCACATACTCACGACAAGCCGGCCCATTAAGCCGAAGCCACCGGCAGCCCCACGGCACGCCTCTGGGGATAGAGACCGACGACGATGCGGCCAACGGTGTACCAAGCGACGGGCAGTCGACAACAGGGGCACGGAAGCCGATTGCAGCAGAAACTCAGCAGGAACCACAACAGGATCCCAGCGGGGCCACCTGGGTGCAGCCGAAGTGCCTCTCAAGTAGGCTGCTCACTTCCGTCAGACCTCAGCTCACTGGGAAGACAGGCGGACCCGTCCCAGCACTGCACCAGCAAGGTAGCACGAGCGCAACTTCCCCGGCTCCTGCTTCCCCTGCGGGCACGGTAGATCGGCTACTTGGCAGCCGGCTCCTGTTGTCAGGGTATAGCACCCACGTTATAGAAAGCTGCCCCTAGCTGCTGCGCGCAGCCCTGTGTTTCCATCTACACAGCCTTATAATAATCTTGGCAAAGCAAACAGGAAGCAAGCACATCACAGGAACGGATCGCAATAGCCACCATCCGCTGTTCAACAGGCCATGAACCAGCCACTCAACTGGAAAATACACACACCGACTTCTGGCAGTCGCAAAATTGAAAAACAGAAAAATCCGCTTACATTCCACCAACTACTCCGCAATAGCGCTGGTCACGCCAAACCTCGCCAGTCTTCATGTTCTTGTTATCGCAGGCAGGCAGCCTCCCAGCCCCTATGGCACCTGCTGTTGCCAGCACCTCGGAACTACCATGACCAGGGTGACTATAACGGTACAACATGACTGCGGCGCTGATCGATCGGGCTCGTCACGCGACTTTATCAACGCGCGCGCTCACTCCTTAGCGCCTGCATCGTACACCATGCTCTAGCTAGCCAGCAGAGCATATGAGGTTTCGGGCATCATATAGCGACCAGCACGAGCCACCCAACAGCCACAGATGAAAGGATCGTCAACATTCATATATTGGCACACCTGTATCGGCAACAACGCCTAGAATTCCAGCGCACCATGTCCTTCAGTACGCGGAATACCTGCGGAGCTTTGCCTCCGGTAAGTACCGAGGCACCTACCTTCAAGCACACCATCACCAGCGTTACAGCACCAAAAAACGCAGCCTGCCACGGCCATGCAGCTAGCATGCAGAACCAGTCAACAGCTATCAATGCAGACCTAAGAAATCCCCGCTGACACTATCGCTTTCGACGGCTCCCGCCGCCAACATCGTTGCAACCGTCGAAACATGGCACCCGCCTTTCGAAGACCCGAGTTATTGCACTAGTTCCGGTCACATGACCGTGACCCACGCTCACCTTTGCCACCGCGCTCACCGGAGTACGCCACCACAACAGCGCAGTGGCGCGCCTTGCACCCGATGCCGCATTCCGCAGGCAAAGCTTTGGCGCCAAGTGCACAACACACCAGCAACTGGCGGTCGTGAAGTGCTGCGCAGCGGAAAGCTCACCGGCACTACTCCAGATATTTTCCTTCGGCCTATCACCGGCCGCCCCACATACCGGCACAACGTGGACAGCGGCTCCAAGCGCGCATCCCTGCCCCGGCACCAGACCAGAAGCAACTTACCCAGCCGCCCGGCCCCGCAGACGTCAAATCTCATCGCGCGGCTCCTCTTTATGATCGGACAGATACAACAACCGGTGACCTTGGACGAATGCCAAGTGAGGCTTCCAAGTGCCCTTGTTTGGCATGCTCCGTCTTTCCGGACAAGAGTACCACACCGGCCGGCCGCATGGCCGACCGTTCCTGCAGGAGCAGCAAATCACGGAACATGCCCAAGCTGAACGGACTATGAGTTCTCTTTAGGTGCTTTCGGACAAGGGTGCCTAGCTCCTTCGCGCCCCTGAATCTCAGGAGGGAAGATGACGAAGCCAGTTCTTTTCTCCGCGATATTACGCCGGCTCCCATTTGGATAGAACTGCCTCATACGCTCACAGCATCGGCAAAGTGACGGCGGAGGCACACAGAAGAAAAGATACATGCGGAGGTCGCCGTCCCTCTATTGGCTCCTCACGAGTAACAGAGCGCCGAGTGGCCCGCCCGCTCCCCTGGGCGCCCGCGCCGAACATCGTACGATACGTATGGCAGCCATGAATGATCCGTTATAGCCCCCAACATGCCCCCCTAGTCCCCGGCGCAGCAGCTACTGCGCGAGCATAATATGATGAGCACAGCGCCACAGGGAGAACTCAGGGCATCACTATTGCTTTCTTTGCAGTTCCTGCATCGCTCGTTCCTGGGGGACCCTCGCTCGCCTTGGAGCTTCGTTCCCGGCATCCATAGCGAGTTACCGGTACGTAACGAACAGCCCAGCCCGTGTGGCGCCAACCACAGGCAGGAGCAGCAACAAGCAGCAGCGAGGCCGGCAGACATCCGCCGTTACACAATGTGCGGCGGGATCACGTGATGGGACAACGCCCAAGAGGCAGACTACCACTGCTACGGTCGCAACAAGTCTGACGGGTCGAGGAATCGCGAGCAAGCGGGGCTTTGACCTAGGCGACTACAGACGAAGCACGTCACCTAAGAGCTCAGGAAAAATTACCATCCAGCAACACGCCGATCACAGTTTCTGCTGTCAGTGCATAGTCAAAATTCCCTTAAAAAAAAGAAGCGCCCCAACACCGGAATCGTGTTTCGTTTGTACAACAAAATCCCCAAAAAAATGTCACTTCCTTCTTTTTCCTCGCATATCCCACGCAGCATGAACGACTACATTGCCGCCTCCATCTCCTTCCTTCTTCCCAGATGTACGACTTTCCCACCTGGGCCGCCGGCGGGCCCGTATTCGTCAGGCGTCGCATGCGCCCAGCTTGCTCTACGACAAGGACGCAAGGTTTCGCTCACCGTAAGCCTCGCGCATATTCCCCCCCCCCCCCCCCCCCTTTCTCTTTTACCCCCACGAAACATTCTCATGTCAGCGCAAATTCCGTCAGCCCCGCGCCGGCTTCCGTACTCGCCACATGGAGGGCGAGAGATCAGACACTCGCTCTGGCATCCTCTTGGTCCCGATTTGCAGCAGCTTTACGGATAGCGGCGCTGGCGGCGGCCAAAGTGACCCAGTTCGGCCGGACTAACAACGAGGCTAGTGGAAAGATTATCGCGCCACGACGGGCGAAGAATCGAACCCATCCGACCACCCTCCCCGTTTGAGTCATGGGCGCCTGAGCCTGAACCCCAAACCGCCCAAGCCGGAATCACGCGACAGCTTCGCCCTGCATAGACCACTTCAATATATCTGCATCCGGAAGGAAGACGAACAAGCTTCTCCGGATCGCTGGCCGGCCGCAGTCCTCCATGGGTAGCTCGGGGATCACTTTCAGCTCGGCCGACGATCCGGGGACCACCTACACGCCAACCCGGACCGCAACGCGCCTCTCAAGAAAAAGTCCAACACCGCCAAAGCGTAGACCGCAATTCCGGTGAGTAAGCGGCACGCTGTCTTCGGGCTCCCCCAGGCGTCTACTCCGCTCGCCCCGCTCACGTTACCCTCTTGCTCAACTTAACCCCGCCAGCAGCACACAGCAAGACAATTTCACGCCACGCGCAGCATTGGTTGCGCGCGAGCACGTTTGACTACCCGAGCGAGAACCATGCACCGACGCAGTATGGCGGCAGCCCGGGACGCACGAGCTATGGAGGCCCAGCAGCAGCAGCAGCAGCAGCAGCAGCAGCAGCAGCAGCAGCAGCAGCAGCAGCAGCAGCTTTACGGATAGCGGCGCTGGTGGATATGCAGATGATGGAGACCGAAGCCCCGTTATGAGTGGTGCTCTGATGTCGACCGGATCGGCCGCAAGGGCACTGCCGTGGAACGACAGTGGCGCTGGGGCCGGTCACCCTGGAAGCATAGGGCGATTATTGCATTGATCGAAGAGATGAGCCGATCGACCTCGGCACTGGTCGCGCTCGTCGGCACAATGGCCGGTACTAATGACGAACATGTCTGAATGGTTGAAGTGAAGAGAAGGGGCAGAGCCTCCCCTCGTGCTATAAGTATGAGTTGGCCTGCCTTTTTTTTAAGCATGCCTCGTCTGGGGGGGATATATATTGCACCGTCGGCTGACCTTTTGCTTCAGAGGGTGGGCCTATTTTGTTTTTGGTATTTTATGCCGTTTCTGTCCCACAATCTTTTGATGTTTCGCTTTTTCTTTGGTGTTTATTAGGGGCGCGACTTCCCGCCGGTGTGCCGTATATGATTGCGAGTGGGTGAATAAGCTTGGATATACCTTAACCCCTTGTAATCTTGGGCGGCTTTTGATCTTTTTGCATAAATGATGGCCTTTCTGTACCGGACAAATAAAAACCATATTGATGTCCACGTCCACTCGCACCCACACCATTTTCACCCACCATACGAAACGCATCATGAATGTCAATGCCGATCACAACCAGGGGTGTAATATCCACATCGTTATTGTATTTAACTCAACCTGAGGAGAACAAAGGATTACACCCCAAGATGCCATGTATATATCCCCGAAAAAGTCACCAACGTATATAAAACATATTTAGTGGTTCATAGCAGATCCAGATACGTATTCCAAGAGAACGCCATCTGACACATGGTGCTCGTCTAGCCGTCAGTGATGCTTGCTATATCAGTCACCGTCGGGTCTATAGTAGTCTTAGACCACAGACGGCATGTCAGCGCACATCGCACCATCGGCCAACCGCAACGACGCAGCTGGCCCCAGAAGACAAGACAAAGACAGAAGGCTAGCTCCGCGGCCTGGGTGTTCATGAAAAACGGCAAGTGGAGTCCACGCCCCACCGCGGACCTCTATCTAGTGCTCTATCGGCTCCGGCGTCACGTTGGCAAGAGATGCTAGCTCAGACCAACCAGCCAGCGCCACGGGCCTGGCGGGACGACCCGAACTCGGATAGCAAAACCGGTGCCCGACAGTCAGGACGCGCCTGCCCCCGTCCCCAGTACGCCCAAACAGACAGAAGATAGACCACAACTGTATCGACCGAGAATGCGCGCCGGCATGCAGTCGTCCTTTGTCGCGCCGGTCGCCCCCCAGGCAGCACCCGGCAACCCGGCGCCAACCAGCTCCGTCACCAGCAGCGTACGCAAATTATCTCCCAGCGCCGGGCCTGGCCCGGCCAGACGGGGAACAGACAGGCCCGTCATCGGACCCGCCTCAGTCCGGAGTTAGCGCGCCCAAGCGCGGAACCACAGATCAAGTCCCCGGACGTCGATCGGAACCGATCGCGCCCCGCGACCGTGGCGGTGTCTAGCTCATCAGCAGCCGTAGCTGTGCTTTTGCCCCGAACTGGCGTCCGGTCTCGTTCCCTCTTGCGGAGTGGCGCAGTCACGTAGGATAGAAGTCGGCGTCCGGGCCTTGGACCGATCAACACCCGACGGCGGCCGGCGTCATGTGATTGACCCCAGCACCGCGCTCGCGCTGTCGCGGACGCTTGTACCCACCCCCAATATAGAGACAGAAGAGGTAAGCAAGCAGGTCACAACGCATAATGGCGCTCAAGTCTGAGCATACATCGGAAGCGAGCGGAAGCTCCGGCCACCGAGTCACGGGACCGTGCCACTGACCGGCACTTGCCCCCGCTCGGGACAAACTCAGCCCAAAGTTGTATAGCGGCCCTCGCGTGGCTCGCCTCAGTATGCCTGCCTCCTTCTCTAATTTCATCTTGCGCCCCCTCTCCCCTCTTCGACAACAAATGCCTGGCTTCCTTACCTCTACTCTTTTTTGCTTGTTCCTTCAACGACCCCTAAATTAAATAATAGCTCATAGGATATAATTGAAAATTCTTGAACCTGATATAAGAAATACATCAAAAGTGCGGAATGTTTTCAGGCAATCACCGAACACCAGCTAATCGCTGCGTTGATAACAGCAGTTTCGACAGCTGCCATTGCCCGTCCAGGTACAAGTTCACGCAGAACTTTCGGTCTCTGGATCTTTGCTAGGTGTGTCTAAGCTTGGAGAAACAGCCGGCTCAGCATTGAACAGGCTTATCGGGAGATGTAAGAGGCGCATTCCGGTCTCCAGACACGAGCAAAATAAACTCCCCCCCCGCCGCTCTGCATGCGTAGTGTGACCGGGATGCCAGGCTCGTCGTCTGCGATTTATTTTACACGACAGAGCCGTGCTCGATCGGGCCGCCTTCGACAGTCCCGCACCCGCGAGCCGCCACACCCACATCATGACGGACAGCGCCGCCCTCGGCTCCCGTCGTCCGCCGCGGAGGTCAATGACTCGAATGGGGCAGGCAGACCTTGTGTTGTGTCGGTGTGTGTGGTTTAGTGATAAGCGTGACGCCCTGCGAGAGGTGGTCTGATGCAAATTAGTGAAGAGGTCTGGAGGAGAGGTTCTCTCTTTTCGTTCTCTTTTCTGAACAGTTTGGGTCTTCGGTCTCACAATCTCCTCCTTATATTGTTGGTACGGATCCCCCCAAAGTGCCCCGCCGGCCATAGCTCTGTGCCTTTTTTCATACGACACTACCGTAGATGCGTAGCATAGTACGTGTTAACCAGCATACCCCTGGACCGTTATCAGTCCCGCCGCAGTCTCCCGGGCCGACTCCGCCATTGAGAATAAGACGCAATGCGATATTACTGCCGTTCATACTCTCCCGCATTATCACTGCTGCCAATCTCCTCACTGCCGATGCTCGCTGTAGGGACGTCCAATGAGCGTTCCCCAGCCCCCCCTCACGTCGAGCAGCAGACCCCCGCAATGCACCCGGTCCTTGTTGTCACAACGGCATGCGCGCTAGCTCAACAGCAAAAGGCACAAGTAGGAAACCATATGACTCTCCAGATTTGTAGACCATAATCAGTTCTCAGACTCATTGTTACGACACAAAATCGCCATATGTTCTATCAGCCAGCCATGAAAGCCCTTAGCGTCGCACCAGAAAAGCAGCGACGAAAACACTCGCCAGAAACGAACGGCCCAACGCCGCAGAATTGCCTGGCGCGTCTGCTCTGCGCCAGCTGGAGACGCTCTTCTGGCTTGTCTTTGCGTCGGTTGCTGCAGGAGGGTTCTCTGCCATCAGCTTAAAATATGGAGGTGCGAACTTCCTGTAATTGGGAAGACGTTGAAAAACAGACACTACACGACTTCACCGTCTACACGCGTATTGTCTTTCTAGGTTCGCATAATCCAAACGGCCACTACATTTGTTGCTAATGAGCGATAACACAACGAGGTAGTCAGATCACAGTGGTGGCACGTTAGGAATGACACTTAATCGCATATTGGGGTGTTATCGCTCGCATTTGCGCGCCTTCTTGACTCGGAACGTGTATCTCCTCGCCACAGAAGCTATACGAAACGGGTGCGCTGGCCGTACGGAGAAACACCAACAGGCAAGCCAAGACGACGAGCACGAGTCGCAAGGATACCTGTCCACGCATTTCGCACATGGCATTTGTTCCCATCCTGAAAATGGGCAGCAAGAGCGACACACCATCAGAGCCGGCCAATAGTTCGAATGGGCGCCACAGGAATCAATGGACAGGACTTTTTGGCATTTTGGGCGTTGATCGTGACAATCTGTAATTTGATGTAGCTCCCTCCATCGGCTTTGCAAGGGCCCACAGCGACCTTGTCATGTATAGATCTGCTCTGTTTTTCCAAACATATTTTTTGCTCACCCCACGCCGTTTCTTGCCCCGCATCCGGCCGTTATGCAACTTACTCGCATCGTGATGATTCGGCATCCCACTTCAGCTGCGAAGATAAATGGTCTGCTGCGCGCTCTTCCAACTTTTGTCCCAGGAATGGCTGTTACCTCCCACATTTCCCACGCATTGCTCCTTGTCCGCCTTTCCATCCCTCTATCCCGCCCACTGATAAGTCGTGACTCTTGCTCATTATCATCGACCTGCCGCCTTTGTTTCGACTTTTCATCAACATTCTCGTCCACAATAGCTGTTCTTTTCTTCGGCTTGCGAGACAGAGCATAATGTATAGTTCCTAATCCGACTGTCATTCTTTTCTTGCATCGCTCCGATAGAGGCCAGCCGCTTTAGCTTCGCCAGTCGCACCTCCGTTGCCATTGCCATTAACATACCCAGCTGCCTCTGGCATCCGTCCTCCAGAATCGGGGCAGGAAAGATAAACACCCTTCCCTATTCTCAGAGACAGTAACGGCGCGCAAGCAGGACACAGAGACTCCTGCACATCGCCTCTGGATTCCCACCCATCACCTTCGGGCATCTATGACACTTCTTGGCACGAATCCGAGCACCGCGGACGAACACCTTAGAACAGCCAGTGGCGTCCCACACCAAAGTTCGCCCGCGGCCCACCATCGCACCCGAGCGCACTCGCCCTGCATTAATAAGAAGAAAAGCCCCACGGCAAGGATCAGTCAACCCCGTCCCGCCAGCGCAACCAAGTCCTTATTTGACGCACGCATTGAACTCCCGCAAAAATCCACACTGAAAAAGAATCGACACGCTCACGGAAGAGACAGCCAGCCGACGCGCCGAGAACGTACCACCACAGACCAGACGGAGAACACGATCAACGAATTACACGAGCCGCTGTGGCCAGTGCACCGGCCCCAGAGATAGCAAAAAAAACACTGAGAAAATAGGTCACCCGAGGAGAGAACGAGGAGGCCGGGGACAGGCCGGAACGGAAGACTTACTTCGTATGGTCGGGCAAACAAGTGCCAACGCGCGCCGGCGGCGGCTGTATCAAGAACACCAGTGCAAATCGGCAGAGATCCGGCATACTGCAGAAGGAGGACTCGGCGAGCGCCGACTGGCTGCCGCGGAGTCCGCTTAATCACAGTACAGGAGTATCTTTGTTACACGGACGGATTATATCGAATCAAAGAAGAGACGTCCAACGTGTGCGCTGTATCATCACCAATCAGTCACAACCAGATAATAGAGCCACCAGACAACATAATCCTCGAGAGTATCTCTTACCCACGTGCTCTCGTCTGTAGCACATAGGAAATTTTGTACAATAAATCCCGGAAACACTCGTCGCGCAGTCAAGTCATATGACCACCAACGCAGGATCTCTGCACAATACTCGCCCTTCCGCTTTGAGAGGCGACCGATGAGGACCCCGACTACCAAGAAGCCAAGAAACTATATGAGGCCAGTATTTGACATGGCTGTGGCAGCCAATCATGATTAGCGGATATACATAGCTAGTAGAGAAAGCACAATATGACGCGCCCCGCCAGAAAAAATGAACAACACAGAGAACGTTCATCTCAACTGACAGTGTGAGTCATATAGTCTCATGCCTTTGCTTTACTCTTTTCCTCCTTCTTCCCCTCTTTCAGCATCGGTCAGTCCCACCGAGGCTGTGCAAGACTAACCCACTCTTAATCACTCACCGTCCATTCAACCCACGAGAACTGCGCGCAGTCTTAGATTCGCACCGGTAAACGGCAAGACGCATCAGAACACAATATCGAGACCCTCAAGTCTCATAGTTTCTCAGCCTCCGCTCCAGTAGGCAAAGCGATAGTTTGCTCTTATTGGGGAGCGACATATGACGGCTATCTGCGCCCCTGAGGAGAAGTCGTAGATTGCCGTGGCAGAAAGCATTACCACTTCTAAACGATCCCCTCTGCATCTCCAGGAACGACATCATGTTCGAAAGACGAAATAAAGTTTGCACGCCGAGGCACGAAGACTGGATACTCGTGAATGACACACAAACAGAATAGCAGGCTATCCACAGAGAGCTACACAGCGAACATCACAAATAAAATCCTACAACGGGCGCAGAACAACGAGAAGGCACGCAAATATCAGAATAGTAGCCGCCGTCGCTTGGAGTCCGCGTACTATTAGGAGAACAAAGAAAACCGAGAGATGTCACCTAAGCACAAACCGTCACTAAATACCACATTGTTCCTGGATAGCTGAACAAACAAAGCCATACGCGCCAAGTAGTGGACGAAGCTGGTCCTTCCTGGCCGGAGCGAGCGAGTTACCCAACGAACCGGAGGAGTGATGTTCGGAAGAGAACAAGCCTCTCAGAGCCACGTGAGCGCCCGCGCGCGCAATGGCGTTTGATCTAGTCTTAGGATCGATAGTCGAGTATCAACTATTTGGCCTCCGCTGTGTCTCAGTACTTTCATCTTCCTGAATGTTGAGCGAGGGCCTTGCCGAGAGAAGAAAGCTTCCGCTGTTGGACGGCGCTGAGGATGTATCGAGACGAGTATGGCCGCCTAGATGTGTGCGGCAGAAATGTGCGATGCTGCTACTCATGGGTGTGATTGCTGACTGCCCGATGGAGTTTCCCCTTCTGTAGGTGGGGGGGGTTTTCATCTTGAGGCCGATCGAAAGATAATTTTGACATTCGCCCACTGAAGCGTGCGTTTGGTCTTTCATCGCTGGATTATGGCTGCTTCGTTCGCCCCATTAGATTCTTGCCCGACCCGAAAGTTCTTTGTGGACATTTCGCCTCTTAACCGCCTACCACAAGTCTGTATTCAACTCGCGCCGACCACTTTCGCGGCCCCCGTGTTCTTGTTTCTGTAGCTTGTTGCGGGCGGCGGCGGGCTAAGGAGGGCTGCTTTGTCAATGTTGGAAAGCTCACAGTCCGACGGCTGCTGGCTACCTCCTTGACCAACGCAGCGGCCTCTGTTCTCCCAGCACAGACTGTGCTGCCTTCAATAGCACTCCCCGCGCGATCCACTCCGCTCGGCCAAAGCACGTAAAGCGACGTGGAGACGCATGGCGGTCAACACCCCGCGCGCCCCACGCCTCGTTGATGTAAATGTTCCCGTAATCCGTTTCGTTTGGAGGCGGCGCAGTGGGCGGGTCTGCGCGGCGAGGCGGCTCCAAGTTTGCTCTTGACGGCGGCGGGCCCTCGCCTGTGCGCCAGCCGCCGCTGATCCAGCAACTGCCACCAGCAGCAGCAGATGCAACAGATGCGGCGCAAGCGCAAACAGCAGCGGCCAGAGCGTGGCGGACGTGGCCATCGCCATGACGACGACGACGACGACGACGATATGGGTAACACGTCTGTCGCGCCCAGCCGTAGGCCGCGCCCCCCCACGGCCCACCAAATTGCCGTCGAAAACAACCGCAAGCAGCGCATCGAGTACCTGCTCTCGCGCGGCATTCACCGCAAGCACCACCGGGCGCGCAAGGCACGCCGCACCGAGGGCGCGATCGTGCGGGCGCTGCGGCGCCTAGAGGAGGTCGAGGACCCGTTTGAGAACAGCGAGGACGAGAGCAACCTGGAGTTCAACCGCGGCTTGTTTACGTTTATGATGGGTGCTCCGCAGAGCATGGTCACGGGCAATGCGTTCCGCGAGCGCGGCTTCCACGGCATTGTGCAGCTCAAGTCAGAGCCCGAGGACTTTGGCGAGGAGCCGTCGAGCTACGCGTCGGCCATGCGGCGGGCCTGCCGCCGCGTCAACCGCTGGGAGACGGACGGCAATTGGCAGCAACCTGGTGGTGCCGACGATCAAGCGGCCGCGCGTCAATGTGCCGCCGCCCGAGGACGAGTACCGCGACCCCAACGAGACGGAAGAGGAGCAGGATGCGGACCTGGCCGATGCGGCGGCGGCGGCCGACGTGTCCATGTCGTTTACCGACTCGCCCGATTCCATCGACCAAGAAGCGGCGCACGGTGGGCACGGCCGTGCCGCTGGGCGCAGCACGGGCACGAAATAAAGAAACACGGGCAAAAAAAAAACGCCGGCGGCCGCCCTCCGGGCTAACGCCCATCCCCCACCGCAACAACGCCCACCCCACCGCGCCGGGCCAATCCCTACCGGCAAGACCGAGCCCGCGCGCGCAGCCAAGGCGGCGGCCCTGAACGAGTCGCTGCTGCGGGAGGCGGAGGCGCAAGAAGAGGAGGACGCGACGGTCCTCGCCAGCGGCGCCGAGGGCGAGGCAGGCGATGGGGATGGCGACGGCGACGCCGATGCAGCCGACGACACGGAGGAAGTGGCGTCGGCTTGTCGAAGCAAGGGAGACCGGCCCAGCAAGCCGCGGTGTCACGATCCGGACCAAGGCGGCCGGCAGCGAGGTTCTGTCGTCGCTGTCCGCGGTCCAAAGAAAGCGCGTCACCGAGAGCGCCATTACGGTGAACAGGCCAGACAAGACGACGACACGCACGACCTGAAAAACGAACGAATGGTCGAACCCGCCGCGATGCAACAGAGGACCGCAGCCTGAACCCCGACTCGTTGGACGAAGGCGCTGCCTGCGCGCATTGGGCCTTACATGAACACTCGGAGTACCGACCAGCCGTTAGCATGTGAGGGATAGGGGTGCCTTGTTGGCCATTGTGAGGATTTTTCTGGGGAAAGCTTGATATTCTGGGTTGTAGGAACTGTAGACGGTTTTTGTTCTTCCATCATGTACTTCTACTTTTTTGGTGTTTTTTTTCTTATTCTAGACACAAAGACTTTGATCTGACACGAATGCTTTGCTTCACCTTTACAATAGCACACTTTATGTGCCTACAACCGCTGCTTGCAGCACGTCACAGCTTCCTTCCTCTCGTCTCCTCCCACGCCTAATGCGCAAACAGGCACAGAAACTTTGTTTTCGTTAGTACAGTAGTTCAGGGGGCCACAACTGTCCCATAAAATAGTGGGTCCTACAGTGGGTGTGGCTGGTGTGTGGCTAGGGAGGAAACCACTCGTGGCGGCCCTCATGGATCCGATAGGCAGCGGCCACGCGGTAGCTATCAGCTTTCATCTCCCTGGCCTGCATGGAGCACAAACCTGCATAGTCAGTAGTGTTCCGACTAAGCTCCGGGGTGGTTGTTGATTTAGTTTTGGAGAAGAAATCAAGGTTCCAATGATCCGAAGGCCCAGGGCGAGCGAGTAGACCCATGCCTCACGACCATTGTAAAGCTCCTGTGCTGAAGCCTTGTCCTCCCCAGCCTGCGGGATATCGGCGAAAGAGACATCCTTTGAATAAACGTTGACCAACTAAGTATACCAGGCTCACTATCAAAGGCCTCTAGAACAAGTACCCGCCCAAGAGTACCCGCCCAAGATTGCCGAAGATGGAACGCCATGTGTATCCAGTCGAGGCAGCCAGTCTCCGAAAGACGGCACGACACTGTCAAAGTTTTTTCCCTCGTTTTTTCATATTCCATAAAAGACAAAAAAATATCTTCTCCAATTGCACACCGTGCCGATGGTTGCCGTGCATGTAGCAGGGATTGCAGCCGGCCTGCATCGGGGCAGGTGCCGGGAGGAAGCCGTGAGAGCCAACAGGACACGAGTTGATGGCCATAAAGCCACGAAACAGCAGTCTAGGAAGACAAGTCCGTCTGTGGATTGTGGTCCTGTCGGGACCCCGTCTACAACTGCCGCCGATGAGCACTTTGGTATGTTCGAGTGGAGGACGGGACAGACTCCGATGGGCCAGCTACGCCGGGAGAGGAAAAGGGCAGCGGCGAGCTGGGGACAGGGTGCAGCGGCGGGGTTCAGAACGAGGGACATGAATTGAATTATGAATGATGAATGATGAATGGCATGAATTATGAATGGCATGACAGACTGCTGGAGCTGTGTCTTGTCCTTCACCAGCCACACCTCTACATGTGTCGTACTTACGAGGCCCTGTCTCCGAGCCTTGTATCTCGTAGCGTCAGATGCGTGCATGGCGAGGTTTCCTGGGCCAATGGACGGCTGCATAGTGTTGCAGCAGAAAGGCAGTGTTGCATGCCCCTGCGCGTCAAGGTTTGTGCCTGTGATAGGCGATGCCGTGTCATGCTCTGGCGGTGTCGATGGAGCGGTGCGATGGAGCTGTGTCATCTGGAGAAGCGCCAGTCGCGTGTTGTGTACAAATGGGGCAATTCTCTTTTCTTTCTTCTTTCTTTTCTTTCTTTTCTCTCTTTCTCTCTTTCCCCTTTTCCTCTTCTCTTGTTACCGCCCACGGAACTGTTCTCGCCGACTTACCCACCCTCCCGTCATCGTCGTCAGCGGAAGCGGAAACGTCCCCGGTACGCTGTAGAACTGCGCCGAGTAGCGGATCACAAAGCCAGCCTGGGGTCGATGCTCAAGAGCTTTGTGGGTGCCTCGACAGACGGAAAGCTACGGAGTAGTATTACGTCGTACCCGTTCCTTCCTGGTTGGAACCACCACCGCGCCTTCCCTTTCCTCTCCCCGGCACCGACGCCGGCAAAGCTGCACCTTCTGCCTCTGGTCTTGGCTTGGCCTGCAGCCCCGCAGTCGGCAGGCGCAAAGTCCTACTCTCCGTCGGTATTGTGCCATTGAGTCACAATCTTACACTTTGCCCTGGCCTGG
Source organism: Sporothrix curviconia (assembly GCA_016097085.2). Classification (NCBI taxonomy): domain Eukaryota; kingdom Fungi; phylum Ascomycota; class Sordariomycetes; order Ophiostomatales; family Ophiostomataceae; genus Sporothrix; species Sporothrix curviconia. Next base: position 26,988 of record JADMNF010000032.1, read on the forward strand.
CCCGTCACCTCTTTCCCGTTTGTTCGTCACAACACCGCCGTGGTCGTAGCTTCCGTTTTTGCGTGACTTTACCGCCCTTTCTTCACGGCACTATCGTAGCCACTCTCCAAGGCTGCCCACGGGCCATATACGAACCCGACCTCAGAACGTGATAGCTGATAGCAAGACCCCACCGTCGCGGAACTCGCCTGGTGTGCGCACGCGCCATCTCCCATTTAGGGAATTCATACGAGCACTCGTAAAGCGAAATAAATTCCCACGGGCGCCCCAGAAGCCCTACAAGCCGCCCATAGTATTAGTGCCCCAGGTGCCCCAGAAGGCCCTGAAACATGGCCCTGGGACACGCCCTAGAAGCCCTGAAAGCCCTGAAAGACGCGCTTGTTTCTTTTTTTTTCTTCTTTTTTCTTCTTTGCTCGACAGTGCCATAACCCGGCTTCATCACGCCTTTCGCGCCTTCAGACAAACCCCTGCGCGTGAACAATTGCACGACTCGTGCAAGCGGGTCCTTTCTGGCCGCAAAGCCAGGCAACTTTACTCGTATGGTCATGTAAGATGATAATTACTGAGTGAATAGTTTGACCGGCTGGAATGTCTTTACAAGTACTCGGTAGTCAAACAGTTGTCTGCCAGACTGCTGCCAGCGTTCTTTTTGGTTAGCGTTTCCGGTGCCGAGTTGCCGGCCGTTGTACTCGTAGACAGAGTACTTCGCATTCGCAACCGTGCAGCCCAGCCTCATCGCTGTTGTGTGTCGCTGCCGTGCCGCTTGTCTCTCATTTTATGCTTCCTTTTTCTCGTCTGGCTCTCACCAAAGACAGCCCCCTCCAGCCGTTTCAACGATGCGGCTCATCTCAATGTGAGATATATGCAGGCGTGCGACGTTGGGACACGGCACCCATGCACCAGGTTCCCGCAGCCCGGCAGATGTCTTTTACATTGATTGCCCGAGCTTTTTTTGATTGCTTTGATTGCTTTGATTTTCTGCTGCGCCTATAGTGCTCGCAGCCCGGTTTTCGTTTCTCTCTCATCCGACGTTACGCTCGCAGCCTGTCCTGTCGGTGCTGCGTAAAAGAGCTGTGTGAGGATGGATATGGAGCAAAGCCATCTCGGTCACGATGCTGCAGGAACTCTGGCAGCAATAGTTCTCCAGCAAACCAGAGCAGCATGACTCGGAAGGATCTGATAAGCATATACGCTGTAAGATACTATATAATATCCTGTACTTTGTAGGATACTCGCTGAGATACTTGCAGCCGTGCATCGGTGGAATGCTCGCCATGCACAATCCAAGTGATTGGTAACCAACAAGCTCCGTCCGCCGTCTTTGCGTTGCTGTCGGTTTACTTTTTATTCCTTACTCGTATTTCTCCCCTCTTCATTGGGTCGCCTAACTGGTAGCCTGCCGAGAGGTCGCTGCCCCATAAAACCTGGAAATCCACTGGACAGTTGCCTCGAGGTCTCCCTTAGGGGGCGTCTTGGGACGGCCCACCCACCTGTCGGCAACCACAATCGCCGTCTTCTCCGAGTTGCACCTGCTAGAATCGGTCTAAATTCCACTATCCCCAGACGCCCCTAAAAAAATAGTCAACTGATTAATAAATAAAATAAATAAAAATAAAAAGGCCTTCTTGGGGAGAAGGGGAGAGGCAAAAAAACAAGAGTTGGGTTAATAAAAAGGTGCCGTAGGCCGCCCCCGACAAGTTACTTGCCTGTTTATGTGTGGCAATCGGACCCGAGGCTGGCAAATCGACATTCTGTTTTCCCTCTCGTTTTTTTGCATTCTTGTCCATTCATTTTTCTCTCACCCTTCTCTTAGTTTCCCATTGCCGTGCCGGGTTGCTGTCTCTCTTTTTCCGACCAGCAATTGCTCATATAGTCCGCCCGGCTGTCCTCTCTCTTGACGGCTCAACCTCGCCGCTGTCATTGTCAAGCTTCGCCCAGGCTTTCCCACCAACACCACCAGTGTCTTGGCAGCCAAACCAGTGAACGACACAACTAACACAGCTTACACAGCTTCCTGTGCCTTTATAAAGCTCTGTCGTTTCTCTGTGTTTTTCTCCATCTGCCTCCTTTAGAAACCGCCTGCGCCGGTCGCGCCTTGTTTTCCGCCGTCGTAGTCGTCGATCATGGGGGCCCTCGAATATGAACATGAAAAGGAGCACGAGCGCGAGATCAACGACGGCCCGGACCCCATCAGCAGCTCTGCCGTGCGCACAGTCGACGAGGATGTCATAAGCGAAAAGGACGTGGCCATGGAGGCCATGGCCGCCTCGGCCTCGGACCACGACTCGGACCTCGACGACGAAGAGGTCCAGCAGCAGCTACAGCAGCAGCAGCAACAGGAAGAGATCAACCGCGTCCGCAGCCATGCCAGCGTCGCCAGCGCCACCAGCGCTGCCACCTCGGCTGCGACGGGCGGCGGCCGAGGCCCAGCCCAAGGCCCTTTCTGGAGAAGCTCAACCCGCTGCGCTGGCGCAAGACGCCGTCCGTGCCCGATGTCCGCACCGTGTGCCCCGAGGACAAGGCCAACTTCTTCAGCAAGCTCATCTTCCACTGGCAGGGCCCGCTGATGCGCACCGGCTACGCCCGTCCCCTCGAGCTCAACGACATCTGGCTCGTCAACCCCGCGCGCGCCGTCGAGCCCATGACCGAGCGCGTGCGTGCCTCCTTCAAGCGCCGCGTGGCCCGCGGCGACAAGTACCCCTTGCTGTGGGCCATGCACGAAGCCTACTTTTTCGAGTTCTGCTCGGCGGCCTTTGCCAGCTCTCGTCCTCCGTCTTCCAGGTCATGTCGCCCTTCACCCTGCGCTTCCTCATCCAGTTCGCCACCGACGCGTACGACGCCAGCAACAACGGCGGCCCCGCTCCCCACATCGGCCGCGGCCTCGGCCTCGTCTTTGGCGTCACCCTCATGCAGATGTGCCAGAGCCTGGGCACGAACCACTTCATCTTCCGCGGCATGATGATCGGTGGCCAGGTCCGCGCCACGCTCATCAACCTCATCTATGAGAAGAGCATGGTTCTCTCCGGCCGTGCCAAGGCCGGTGGCCTCGCCCGTGCCGACGACGCTGCCAACGGCGCGCCCAAGGACAAGGACCCCAATGCCAAGCATGGCGAGGGCAGCGAGGAGGAGGGTGCCGATGAAAAGACGGGCAAGGACAAGGCCAAGCGCATGAACGTCGATGCTGCCGCCGCTGCCGCCCAGGCCACGTCGCTGATTGCCGGTGACGGTGTCGGCTGGGGCAATGGTCGCATCGTCAACTTGATGAGCGTCGACACGTACCGCATCGACCAAGCCTGCGGCCTCTTCCACATCATCTGGTGCGCGCCCATCTCCTGCCTCATCACCCTCGTGCTCCTGCTGGTCAACCTGACCTACTCTGCGCTGGCCGGCTTTGGCCTGCTGGTGATCGGTGTGCCGCTGCTCACGCGAGCCATCAAGAGCCTGTTCAAGCGCCGCAAGCGCATCAACCGTGTGACCGACCAGCGGTGTCTCGCTCACCCAGGAGATTCTCCAGTCGGTGCGCTTCGTCAAGTACTTTGGCTGGGAGAGCTCGTTCCTTGCTCGTCTCGAGGAGTACCGTTCCACCGAGGTCGCCATGATCCAGGTGCTGCTGTCCATCCGCAACGGCATCATGGCCATCAGCCTGTCGCTCCCATTTTTGCCTCCATGCTGTCCTTCATCGCCTTTTCTCTCTCGAACCACAACCTCGCCCCGCCAAGGTCTCTCTCGTCTCTCGCCCTTTTCAACGGCCTGCGCATGCCCCTCAACCTGCTGCCCCTCGTCATCGGCCAGGTCACCGACGCCTGGACCTCCGTGAAGCGTATCCAGGAGTTCTTGCTTGCCGAGGAGCAGGAGGAGGAGGTCGAGTGGAAGCCCGAGGGCCCCAACGCCGTCGAGATGCATGATGCCAGCTTTACCTGGGAGAGAACCCCACCCAGGAGACGGACGAGGTGACCGGAGGCAAGAAGTCTGCCACGGCCAAGAAGGATCTGAAGAAAAAGGAGGCGGCTGCTGCCAAGGCCGCGCGCCCTGTCTCGTCGGACGGGAGCGCCGGCGACGACACCGCCAGCACCCTCGTCGAGGAGCCCGAGCCGTTCAAGCTCAACAACCTCAACTTTAGCATTGGCCGCAACGAGCTGGTGGCTGTCATTGGCTCTGTCGGCAGCGGCAAGAGCTCGCTGCTTGCGGCGCTTGCCGGCGACATGCGCAAGACCAACGGCGAGGTCGTCCTCGGCGCATCTCGCGCCTTCTGCCCGCAGTACGCCTGGATCCAGAACACGACCCTGCGCAAGAACATTATGTTTGGAAAGGAGTACAATGAGAAGTGGTACAAGGATGTCATCAAAGCGTAAGTCTCTCTTTCTTTCCTTTCTCGACTTCTTCACTCGGAGCGACAGTGCACTGACCTATTTTCTGCAGATGCGCCTTGCAACCCGATCTCGACATGCTGCCCGCGGGCGATGCCACGGAGATTGGTGAGCGTGGTATCACCATCTCGGGTGGCCAGAAGCAGCGCCTCAACATTGCGCGTGCCATCTACTTTGACGCCGATATCGTGCTTATGGACGACCCCCTGAGCGCCGTCGACGCCCACGTCGGCCGTCACATCTTTGACAATGCCATCCTAGGCCTGCTCAAGGACAAGTGCCGTATCCTGGCCACGCACCAGCTGTGGGTGCTCAACCGCTGCGACCGCATCATCTGGATGGAGGCCGGCAAGATCCAGGCCGTCGACACGTTCGAGAACCTCATGCGTGACCACGAGGGCTTCCAGCAGCTAATGGAGTCGACATCCGTCGAAGAGGAGCAGGAGACCGAGGCCCCTGCCAAGGCGTCGCCCGATGCCGAGGCCAGCAAGAAGAAGAAGAAGAAGGGCAAGACCCTGATGCAGAGCGAGGAACGTGCCGTTTCGAGCGTTCCGTGGGCCACCATTGCCGACTACATCCGCTCTTTCTGGCTCCATCCTAAACGGCCCTTTCGTCATGTTCCTGCTGATTCTTGCCCAAGGCTCGAACATCACAACATCCCTGTGGCTGTCGTACTGGACGTCGGACAAGTTCGGCTTCAAGACGGGCGTGTACATTGGCGTTTACGCCGCCCTCGGCGTGGCCCAGGCGTCGCTCACCTTCGGCTTCATGGTATCGCTGTCGATCTTTGGCACCCGGTCGTCCAAGGTCATGCTGCGTCGTGCCATTGGCCGCGTCCTCCGCGCCCCCATGTCTTTTTTCGACACGACCCCTCTCGGCCGCATCACGAACCGCTTTAGTCGTGATGTCGACGTCATGGACAACACGCTCAGCGATGCCATGCGCATGTACTTTTTCAGCGTCGGCAGTATCATCTCCGTCTTTGCCCTCATCATCGCCTTCTTCCACTACTTTGCCATTGCTCTCGGCCCGCTGTTCCTCATCTTCCTCTTCGCCACATCCTTCTACCGCGCATCGGCCCGCGAGGTCAAACGCTTCGAGTCGGTGCTGCGCTCCAATGTTTTCGCCAAGTTCGGCGAGGGCCTCAGCGGCGTGGCTTGCATCCGCGCGTACGGCCTGCGCGACCACTTCATGGCCGACCTGCGTGAAGCCATTGACGACATGAACTCGGCATACTACCTGACGTTCAGCAACCAGCGTTGGTTGTCAGTGCGTCTCGACATGATTGGCAACCTGCTTGTCTTCACTACCGGCATCCTTGTCGTGACGTCCCGCTTCAACGTCTCGCCGTCCATTGGTGGTCTCGTGCTGTCGTATATCCTGGCCATTGTGCAGATGATCCAGTTCACCATCCGCCAGCTCGCCGAGGTCGAGAACGGCATGAACGCCGTGGAGCGTCTGCAGTACTACGGCCAGCAGCTGGAGGAGGAGGCGCCTCTGCACACAATCGACGTGCGCAAGAGCTGGCCGGAGAAGGGCGAGATCGTCTTCAACAATGTCGAGATGCGCTACCGCGAGGGACTCCCGCTCGTGCTGCGCGGTCTGAGCATCCACGTGCAGGGCGGCGAGCGTATCGGTATCGTCGGTCGCACTGGTGCTGGCAAGTCCAGTATCATGTCGACGCTGTTCCGTCTTGTTGAGATTAGCGGCGGGCGCATTTCCATTGACGGCGTTGATATTGCCACCATTGGTCTCCATGACCTGCGTTCGCGTCTCGCCATTATCCCGCAGGATCCCACGTTGTTCCGCGGCACAGTTCGCAGCAACCTGGACCCCTTCAACGAGCACAACGACCTGGAGCTCTGGTCTGCCCTCCGCCAGGCCGATCTTGTCTCTGAGGACGCCGAGCTGCCGGGCTCAGGCAACACGGCCAGTGGCAGTGGCAGCGGCAGCGGCAGCGGCAGCAAGGAGGGCACCAGCGGCTCTGTGGTGCCCGTGCCTGCGGCGGCGGATGCGGTCGTTGGTCGCGAAGCACGCATCCACCTGGACAGCATCGTCGAGGAGGACGGTCTCAACTTCTCGCTGGGCCAGCGCCAGCTGATGGCTCTTGCACGTGCCCTGGTGCGTGGCAGCCAGATTATCATCTGCGACGAGGCGACGTCGTCGGTCGACATGGAGACGGACGACAAGATCCAGGCCACCATTGCCTCGGGCTTCCGGGGCAAGACGCTGCTGTGTATCGCCCATCGTCTGCGGACCATTATCGGTTACGACCGCATCTGCGTCATGGACCAGGGCGCCATTGCCGAGCTGGATAATCCAATGGTGCTGTACCAGAAGGAGAACGGCATCTTCCGTGGCATGTGCGACCGCAGCGGCATCCGGGCCGAGGACATCCGGCTGGCCCAGGACAAGCTGGAGAGTTATGTTGCGAGCCAGGCGGGCAAGGAGAAGGTGCTGGCCGAGTGAGCAGCCCGTCTCTGCTGATCTAGGGTGCTCTAGAACTGACTTGAAACACCACGAACCACTATGATACCTTTGCATTTTTTTGTTGAATACTTGGAAAATATAGGAGGGGGAAGAAAGGGGGGAAGAAAAGTCTGTTTTTCGTTAGTCTTTTTTCTGCTGCATGGAAAGCCCGTTGAGAGCGACAATGATATCATAATATATAGGGGGAAAAGTAGCATAAACGGATACCAAAAACAAAGCATAGTCCTCTTCTTGCTTGCCGCAGCTCGCATCGCATCGGTGTCGTAGATTTAAAGTCAAAAGAAAAGGGTCAAGATAGGCGTCGTGAAAGTATGTTGAAAGGGAAGGGAACGTCAAAGTCATCTATACAGGGAAGGAGATGTATTCTCCCAGCAGGGCAAGAGGCTCAATCGTTCTTGCCCTTTAATATGCCGTCAGATTTACAGCCCACCTCCCAGTTACTTATTTGGGTAGGTACGGCGATCTTACGTGTCTTTCCTATCCCAGCCAACAGCAGTGGCCATCTGCATCGCTCCTTCTTTACATGATGACGGCGCACATGAAAATCATGTTAATAGGAAGGAACGACGTGACATAGCTCACCGATGATCTTGCGCGTCGAACAGACAGGCTGTCTAATTGGACAGCGCGTTCTCTGGCCCCGTGTCTGCAATGTTCCAATGTTTTTTGTCTACTTGCTTGGCCCCAAGATCTGTCGACCAATGAAACCGCCTGGAGTGTTGCATATGTAGTACTGTAACGGGGTGTTCGCTATTCTCGTGCAAGGCAAGAGCGATCGGGGCGATGGCCACGCAAGTCTCACAAGAGTCTCATAAAGTCTCACAACAGGGAAGGCACGACATGGAACATTCATCACTGCATGTATATCCTTGCTGAAGAGGCATTATAGAGGACGCTTAATCACCCGGAACCCTGATGTTCGTCCGTGCATGGCAGGCTAAATACGGCATTTCTCATCATTTAAGAGCCAAGTGGCGGGGAACAAAGCAAAGAGTATGTAAGAGTGTATATGTAGGCTATGGAATAATATGCTTCGAATCGAAAACGGTGAAAGGAGCAATAAAACAATATGTGTAAACAAATAAAAATCGTGATGAAAAGCTGGATTTGCTGTGACTCCTCTTGATGCCAGCACGCATAGGCCGGAAGAAAGCACAAAAAATGACTGAAGGTGCTGAAGATGGCAAAGTATCCTCGTCTCTTCAGACTTTGAAATTAGTTGACGAGTTGGTCTTGTCTTTTTTGCAAAAAGAAAACACAAAAAGAATAGGAAACCGTAATAAAACAAAAAGGAAGAGAGAAAAATGGCAAAACAAATGGCAAACAATACCCGTTAGATCCGCCTCCCAAACCGTGAAAAAAAAAACGCCGCCGAACTGATCATGCTCAGAGATGGCCAACCGTGATATGAAAAAAATAGAATTCGGCACAGAGGTACCGGCAAAGATACGCTGCTGCTCGACTGAAACCTCGCTCCCGCCTTCGCGACTTCGCTCTATTGCCTAGTACCGGCCACCACTGTGGCTTGACTGGCTGTAGGTGTGGTTGTGCGACGAGGGGCCGGCACCGGGAGGGAACAGGTGCGGCTGGTCGTCGAGCAGGTCGTCGAGGAAGGCACTTGGTGCACGGCCGCTGGCGGACGAGTCAGGCTCACAGAGCTGCCGCTCATATTGCGGCCAGCGAGGTTCGTGCGCATGGGACCAAAGTTGGGCGAGTCGGCGGGCTGGGACCAACATTGCGGCCGTGGCGCGAGTCGGGGGTAGACATGTTAATAGCCTGTCCATGGGCTGCGCCAGCAGGCGAAAGCCGTGCCGGCGGCGTAGAATCCGGACGGGAGCAGGCGAGAGTCGCGGTTGGAAGTAGCACCGAGGCCGCTGGCGCCGGGGGCAGTGGGCGAGAAGAACAGGTTCGTTTGCGAGGGCGTGGCCGAGGGCGTGGGGCCGCGATTGGTGCGGCGAACACCACGGCCCGAGAGCGCAGCACTGCTGCCGCCGACGCCAGCTGCACCAAGGTTGAGGGACGATTCGCGGTCCGAGTATTTGTAAAACGGCGCGGCAGGAGAGGCAAATGTGGCCTTGTCGTTTGCAATGTGCTGGGCCAGCGCGGCACGGGCAATCGAGCGGTGGAGCAGGTAGGCCACAACGGCACGCCAAATCAGGAGGGCAGCACCGAAACCACCGAGAATGGCGCCCACGCAAATGAAAACGGTGCCAGCGGGCAGGTTGGAATGCTGCATAAAGGGCGCGTTCTGGGTCGGGGTACGGACGGTGCCGGGTATGTCGGTACCGCGGTGTCGGTCGTCGACAGAGTAGGCAGGTCGAGCTTGGAGGTAGTACCAGTCGACGTCAGAGCAGGGATTGTGCCCGTGTCGGAGGACTGGCTACCAGTAGCAGTGATAGCAACAGTCGTCGTCGTGCCAGTGTCCTTGGCAGTTGAAGCAGCTGATGCCGAATCCGATGCCTTTTCCGTCGACTTGGCGGTTGTCGTTGATGCCGCCGGCGTTGATGAGTCTGCTGCTGCCGTCGACTTGGCCGTGGTTTTGGCACTCGTCGTTTTCTGCGTGGTGGGAGTCGTTGTCGCTTTCGTCGTCGAATCAGCGGCCAGGGTGCCGGCCGAGAACATGGACACAGCGACAACCGCTGAGAGAAGCAGCGCCCGCTTCAGCGAGACGCGTGACCGGAACATCTTGGCCGTTTTTTTCTCTCTTGAGAACTGGGGGGTAAAAGTGATGTCGCAGGTGAGCGCGATGCGGTGGAACGGCCGAGATGTCGAAGTATGCTGTATGACACGGCAACGCGAGGGGGGATGCGGAAGCGAGGGAAAGAGGCGAGGCACGCACAAAATGTACAGGAAACGAAGAAGCCGAAAGCGAGACGTCAATGAAGCCAGCGATGGCGGAAACTATGGATAGTAGATTGAACGGAGAGAAGAGAAACTGGGCGAGAATTCACAAGGAGAGCGAGTGACGACAGAAAAGGAGGGCGTAGCCGGGCGAAGTAAATTAAAATCGAGATAGAGGTAAAGAACGAAAGGACCCGGTCGGGGAAGAAAGAGTCGATGACCGCGCTCGAAGCGATGGGCGAGTGTCGATGCGGCGTCGTGAGAAGATGCTGAGCAAAGAGGGAAGGGAGAAAAGAAGGCGAAAAAAGGAAGAGAAGAACGAACTGCTGAAAACTGGAACACGAGGCAGGTGGAAAGGGGAGAATACGCCAAATGAGGAAACAGGGAAAATAGAGAGTGGGCTGAAAACTGGAGGCTTGATGCACCCGTATTGTATTATGGGGGCCAGGCCAAAAAAAGAATGGAAGGCACGCCAAGCAGGGGAAGGAAGTTGGGCTGTGCTCAGGTGCGCTCTGGGAACGGGGTCCCACTGGCATGTCTGAGAGGGACGGGACAACGGCCCCGGCGACAAAAGCACTGTAAAGCGCCATTTAACCGCCCTCCGAAGCACCTGTAAGGAAAACAAAGGGCACACAGGGGCAAAAAGGGGAAACAGTGCGTAGCGGTTGCTCCTTCCTCGTGTCTGCTTGGTTGCCGATTCCCCTTTGCGTTAGCGACTTGACAGGACAGTGCCACACAGTGTATATACTGGCTGCTGCTAATAGTACGAATACTGTACAGGACTGAGTAAACAACAAAACGGGCCTTCGGGCAGCAAAGAGAGACACAGGAAAACAGACAAGAAGCAAGCAATTGTGAAATCATGCTCTTTGCGTGAGGCACTATGGAGCATGTGGGCCGGCTGCCTGTCATTTTGCATCTTGTGCCTGTATGCCATCCCCCAGCGTCCGGCAGACGCGCCGTTGCGTGGCGTTGCACTGCAAGAGACCACAACAAACTTGAAAGAGCAAGACTGCCTAACTATTTGCACGGTGCTTGGAGGTTTCGCGCACGATGTTGTGGGCCGTTCCTTGGTGCATTTTGGCAAATAACAGGCCGACAAACGTCAAACTGCCATCTGTCGTGCCAGCTGTTGCTGGTACAGTGTGGGTCTGGGTACTGTGTATATGCACGGTACGTTGTGCTCCAGCCACAAGTGCCAAGCCACTGTTTTATCTCGATAAGAAAACGTTGCCGCCTCCAGAAAAAAAGAGTTGCACGGCTTGCTTGTTATCCACAGCCTCTATTCGCAGACATCTCAAACGGCTCATCAACACAAAACACCACCCCCGTCTCTCCACGTCTGCCTTTTCCCATCCCCTTTGCCAATAACCCCCCCCTTTTTTTTCGTCTTACAGCCGCAGATATGGGTGTTGCAAAAAAGACAAGAAAGTTTGGCCAGGCAAGTTTTCCTCTCGACCTTGATCTGTGAAGCCGCATCTCATATCACCAGCCTTCTATCTCTCGTTGACTAACCCTCCCCTTTTCATCCAACAGGTGAAGCGACTCATCGGCCAGCGTGACTCCCGTCTGGCAAAGAACAAGGACAAGGCCGAGGCCGGCACCAAGAAGGCCGAGGCTGAAGCCGCCTCGGAACTCATCCGCTCAGTGTATGTCTCATCTCATCGGCCTTCACCGTCAATCACTTCAGCCTCCTGCCGCCAGACGGAGACCCTTCTTCCGAAGCCCTTGTGTTCTTCATTTTACTGACATTCTTTTCCAGCCCGCAAATGTCCATCTCGCTCTTCCACAAGGCCAACACGGCACTTGTGCCTCCTTACCAGGTCCTCATCGACACAGTACGTCACCCACTCATCATGAAACAGATGATGCCTCGTGGCATGTTTTGTTTTTTGTTGTCGTTTTGCCAGCTAACATTGGTTGCAGAACTTCCTTTCACACACTGTCCAGCGCAAGCTGCCATTACTAGAGACAATGGTATGTTGCCCATTGTTTCTGTCAATACAATGGATAGTGTAGATGCAATGCTGACCTTCCCCTCCCCCAGATGGACTGCCTCTACGCAACATGCCGCCCCATCATGACTGACTGCGTGATGGCTGAGTTGGAGAAGCTGGGCCCCAAGTACCGCATTGCGCTCAAGATTGCGCGTGACGAGCGGTGGGAGCGGTCCAAGTGCACCCACAAGGGGTAGGTTTCCCACTCTTTGCTTTTCCAAGAGAAACAGATCATCCTCAAGAAAACTAACCATCATCTCACCTGAACAGCATCTATGCCGATGACTGTATCTTTGACAGAGTTGTGCGGCACCGGTATGTACTATCCCCCGACCTGCTGCCATCAATGATTTCAAATGCCAGGCCAAATGAACTAACCTTGCGTGCAGTACTGTATGTTTTAATATCCCTTCTCGCCCTTTTTTTTGTGTGGTCGGCATATTCAGCGTCCTGTCTTACTCCTTAGTGGGGGGGGGGGGGGCCGCCAAGATGCTGAGCGTCAGGGTGCAAGCAGGAATACTGGTGGACAAATGCTAACCGTGACGACCTTAGTACATTGTTGCTACCAACGATCGCGACCTCAAGCGGAGAATTCGCAAGGTGCCCGGTGTCCCGTACGTGAACTCTTCCTCTTTTCCCTCCTTACACCCTGCCAAGATAACGCCCACTGACCAGGCTTCGTTTCCAGTATCATGAGTGTGGCCCGGGCAAGTACGTGATCGAGAACCTTCCGGGTGCTCCGGTTCCATAATAGACGATACTCCCTCTTTTTGTTTTCGCTCACGACCTCTGGCGGCGCCGGTGAGGACACGGCACACAACGAGTCAAGGTCAAGGATCCATGCAGACGAGTCGTCATTGTCCTCGTTCGGCGAGGACTAGTCTGCTAATAGCCGTCTTGGGGCCGAACCAAAGGCCTGTGAGCATTACCGTTTGGCTGCAAGACGCTCGTTGAGAGCCAGGCCCGCCTCGGGGACAGTGGCGAAGGCAGAACTTTGGTCGTGCTTGGAATCGACAGTGCATGATTGGTCAAAAGGAGACGTTACTCCAGACTGGGGCATATCTGCAGGTGTTGCCTTTTCTCTCTCTCTCTCTCTCTTTATCTCTCTTCATCTTGATATTGGCGTTGGCAGGCGTTGGCTTTATATACTTTGCAAGTAGTCCTCGTACATTATGATAGATAGAATCCAAGGGGAAGCACCTCTGAGTACAATACTTTATTATATATCGTTTGTAATTTTTTCTTTGCAGTTTGCTGTTTGCATCCATATATGTAGCTTTCGGTGACGCCATGATTCAAATATGCTATCCCAAGATACAAAAACACCGCCCGCCGTGCCATCCAGACAATTCCATGCCACCTTTTTATAAAGAAAATACAATCGTTTTTTTTGGTCTTTTGAGAGCCCGATCAACACCCCCAACAAGGAAACAATATAACGCCTTGAACATGATAAGATACGTCGTAAAAGAAAATGTTGAGTATGGACGAGATAGCACTGTTCAAGGCGGGCAGAGGGATCTTCGAACAAACAAATGTCACCCAGATACACTTCCGCCCCTCCCTCCCCCTCTATGCCATAAATTAAGAGTCCAGGTCCCAGAAGTCCGCTCAACCACTGGTGACCATTACTCAAACCCTCCGAGACAAACAATGTCGCTTTGTAACTTTGATTTTTTTGGAATCTCAATAAAAAAAACTCCAGGCTCGCTTGCCGATGCGTCGAAAACGAAAACGAGGTCTTTGGTAAAAAACCAGATAACTGAAGGATACGAAAGTGGAGAGCCCAAGGATGGGACGAGGACGTGGGCCGAAGTGTCGAAAATCGTCATTGAGACAGACCGTATTAAGATGCAGTCGCCACCAAGAAAAGGTTATGCGCCTGAAAAAGGCTACTGCCTCTCTATGGCAGCCACTCCTCCTCGTCTCTTGCGGTGACACGCATAACCAGCCCATCATCGTCGTCTTCGTCATCCTCGTCATTTTCTTCTTCTTCGCCCTGGGCACCGACAACCTCGTCGTTACCAGCGCCATTTGAGTATTGTTGCTGCTGCTGCTGCTGTTGTTGCTGTTGCAGTTGCTGACCATTGTTTGTAGTTGGCTGGTTGTTGTTGTCGCCGTAATCGTCCTCATCTTCCTCTTCATCTTCTTCCATCCACGTCAGGCCATTGGCTTGCTCTTCCAGCGGAAGACCTCGCGTGCATATTCCTCGAGTCCCCGGGAGCCTCCCAGAGATTCAATGCAGCTGTCGGTACGTCCTCGTCGAGAGCGCTACCACCAAAGTAGGGAGGTTGCTTCTTCGGGTCGTCACCACCAAGCATAAACAGCTTCTCAAGAGCAACCAGTTGTGCGCGGTAGCCTTCGGGAACTGGGACGGCGATCTTGATAGGGCCACGCTTGTACTTGACCGGGCGGCCGACGCCTCTTGAGAAGTGGCGGCAGGCCTCGCGTGGCGAGAGCATCTCATACGCCAGGGCAATGCGCTGGCCGCGTCCCCATTTCGACACACCGTCTTTGAAGATCTGCAGTATGGCCGGGCCAACATCGTGTTCTGCGTCGAGCCAAGGAAGCTTGGCGTCTGGGTGAAATGGTGCCTCCCAGAGGAAGGAGCCGTCTGGTTGCAGGTCCATGCAAAAGAGGGGATACTTTGAGCGACGTGAAGTTGTTGTTGTAGATTCCCGTGTAGACAAACGTTGAGGGAAGGCCAATTTTGAAAATGTATTCTTCCACCTCGTGCTTCGCAGACCACAGAGGTAGGACGGCCAGGTCGGGTTGTATGCGTTGTGGGCAGGCATCGAGGAGTAGACGTAGTGTTGAACACCGGCCCTTTTTGGCTGCATCCGCTAGAGCTGGCCAATCTTGAGCTCGTCGCCGTAGAATGTTGTGTTGATAAAGGCCAACTGCGCACCGCGGAAGAGTTCGTTGATAAGGTCGTAGTTGATGCCGATACCGGACAACGCCGGGCCCTCACCAGTAACATCGATATCGTCGGCCAGCGAAACACCCTCGGCTTGTCGGACTCGGAACGCGGGAGACGAGTGTACAGCTCGCCCTCGAGGACGGTCACGTTTTCGTTTGTGTCGACTTCTGTTGCAATGACGCCCAGGCGATTGCGCATCTGGGCGCGGACATGGTAACCGACGGCAGTGGCATAGCGGATTAGGGAAGCTGCCTGGCGACCACTGGCATTAATCACGGCAATCGTTTTTCCCGGGGCCGGCATCGAGCGCTTTGCTGGCGGAAGGTCAGGGAATTGTTTCGAGAGATGAGCGGGGATGCGTCCGAGTAGGATGACCGGCGTGTTTGTGGCGCTTGTCTTCGAAGCTGTGGCCGTTGGCGGAGCCGTTCAGGATTGGAATACCGATTGGAGCACCGTTTGTGCGGGCGCTGTTGAGGCCGTTTATTGAGCTGCCGTGGATGTTGTTCAGCGGAGCTGGCCGTATGGCAAGATCCGCGCGTATTTCTCCGGGCATTTGCGTTGTGTAAGTGGTTGACGTCCTAAAACAGAAAAAATAATGTTCCTCTGGGAGGAGGGGTGGTCATGCAGGAGTATTTCTATCCTGGTAAGCACGCAGAGTTGTGTGGTTGTGTGTGCGCGCGCGTCGGAGGGAAAGGTTGGGTCGGATGTGGGATGGGCGGCAGATTAAAAGATAAAAGGAGATAAAAAGATTAAAAAGATAAAAGAAAGACTGGGAAAATAGGTCGAGGAAGAAGAAGCGGGAGAGCTGCCAAAGAGAAATAAAATAAAATAAAATAAAGGCCACAAGATGAGTGTTCCGTCTGGAGGTGGGGACCAGGGCCGCCGAAAAATTGCCCACGAGTTCTTGTCTTTGTATCGTGACCCCAAGCGGTTCGTGCAAATGGGAAATTATCTGTTGTTATGGCACGACCAAAGTCGTCAACCAGCGGCAACGGAACCCTTATGCTAAAGCAGAGTCGAAGCACCTTGAGGGGTAGTGCCTAGATTCACTCCTCTTTGAATTTTTTCTTGGAGCATACAAACGGCTTGTCACTTTTTGTTAGTGGATCCGTTTTGGACCGTTTTCTTCTTCAAGCTGGCGCGTTGAATGACACGTCAGGCCCAGTCCGTTGTTCTGTGTTCTGCGGGGCGAGGGAGGAGGCAGTGACTCGTTTTTGGGTGCATGCGCGTTACAACTGACGTGAAGAGGTACAAGGTACGCATTGAGACCCGGCGAGGCTCACTAACCTGCTGGAGTGCTGGTCAACTGCTTGACTGGTCTTCTGGAAACTTCCTGCATGAAGGGTCAGACCACAGGCACAGGGGAGGTGAGAAAAAGGGCCAGAAGAGAGTGCCAGCCGACTCCGACTATAACCAGGCAAAGGGGAAGTAAGCAAATGTGTGTTTGTGCATTGCTGGATATTATGGAAGTGAGGATTGACGATGGCCCATGCGACATTCCGCTTCCAATGGGATAGAACAACGACAAATTCTATAGTTTCCATGGCCCGATATGGAACAAAAGTTTTGGACAATACAGGTGAGAACGACAAGAACGAGCTATGAGATCGGGCAGGCTCACTATTGCTTTAATAGGTCCGACCGGGTCATCGGGCCTGAACATGGAGGGCCTTTGAGAGCAAGCCGAAATAGGGCCCCAGGCTGGGGACCAGAACTACCCAAACCAGAGAGCACCCGACAACCCTGAGAGTGAGTGCTAGCGTCTAACTTATCAGGTGAAGGCGGAGGCATGGAATGGTATGTTAGGGCTAGGGGGAGGAGACATTCCGTGGATAAATGAAGACATTCGTACCTCGTAGAGGGGTGGTTTTAGAAGCTCGAAAGGATATATTTTTTGAGCGGGAGCTGCAGGGAAGTGAGGGAAGCTTTATGATGGATCGGTGGAGAGCAGGGAAGAAGATAAAAAACAAGAAAAAGGGGACCTAGCGGGGGCGCTCTATGGGGGTCTATTACAAAAACTGCGCTAGCGGGTGCTGAAAAGTTGGAGGGCACCCTTTCAGACTTATGCTTTGGGCCCAAATCGGGGGACAAACAGGTCGCAGTCGTGTGTGAAAGCTCAAGGGTTTGTGAGCAAAAGCACAAAACGCAGCCACGAAGGCAGCAGTGAAAGTCAGATGAAGTGAAAATCCAGAAAAGCCAAAGGAGGCATGACGATGAAGGTGCCAAGACGCAGTGGAGGCAAATGTTGTTGGGCGGGAGAGTGACACGAAAAGGAGGGATTTCGGCAAGGCCGGGCACGGCGAGGCGCTGGGAGGGCGCAAAGTATCGTGAGTTTTTATGTATCTAATGTCGTCCGGAGGTCGAGACGGTGGTGCCGTCGAAATGCCAAAGAGGGCCAGGGGTAAGCCCGCAGGTACTAGCGGGCCCTCAATGCTGTCCTCGTGGTCGTTTTTTTCTGTCTACGGAACAGGCACGATGTTGCGTCTTGCCCTTTTTGTCGTGCGTTTGCTTTTTGCTTTTTGCCCTTTTTTTGTCCTTTTGTTTGTCCACCTTGGCGTCGGAGAGGCGTTTTGCACAAGATTCGTTGTTGCTCCGTTTCCGTACTGGCTTTCGTGTTGCCAAAAGAGAGTGCCAGAGAGTACCCGCGTTGCCGGCCGGCACGTCTGGCGACACGCCTTCTGCGCACGACAAAATAAGAATTATGTGCCTAGCCGTAAGTATGCGCCGGGGCGAAGAGGCTCTCGTGTGATGTGCCAGGATGCTGGGGGGTATCGCCTGATTCCAACTCGAGAGTTCCGCTCTGGGCATCCAGGGAGATTCCTACGGGACCCAGAAATTCGCCAAAGCAATGCAGCCAGAATGGGACGGCCCAGGAGCGGAGCTCGGATTAGCAGGTGCGACGATGGGCAGCGGACGGCGAGGAGAAAAGGGAAGGGCAAGCAATGCGATCGGAGAAGAAAAAAAAAAGGGAACTCCGGAGAGGACAAAACAATACCGGCGAAATATTCAAAAAGAAAAGAAATTGATAGCAAGAACGGCGCCAAGAGATATGAAAGAAAGTGTTGCATGAAGGCTGCCACCACACTTGGGCGTTGCACGGCTGTGAGGAGCTCGAGATAAGAGATGGTGGTTGCTTACCTTGTTTTCAGAGTGACAAGCACGGGCCAGGCAATACGAGTAATGGTCAGAGACGGCCAATCTCGAGAAGCTGGCAAGACTCAGCGGATGGGCGAAATAGGCAGAGCCAGCTGCAAATCCCGTGTTGATGCTCTCTCTATTTCTGCAGAGCCAGTCGAAGCATTCGAAATTTGTGCCACTCGAAAGGGGAAGATAAACGAAAGGCCGAGTCGAGGTCGTTGTGCGATGTCGCAATCTGCTCTTCGCCAATTTGACTGGGTGCTAGTTGCTCTCAATGCCCCAGACGGTAGTTTTGCTGGGATACGCCACTAGAGACCGGGCTGTAATCCGTCGAACAAGCCGCGAGGGAACGTAGCGACACTCGGCGGAAACGAAAAGATTTTCAAAGCGGGTGGTGGATGCGGGATTGGTGGACCAGGAGGCGCTGATAGTATACCTCAGTAGTGGTTTGCCGCAGTGCAAAGGCTTCTCGCCTTGTTTTTGCGAGCCACGGGATATGCTTCCGTCGACTGACGCAGAGAACTAGATTTGCAGGAAATGACACCGAGAAGAGAGAGAGAAGAGAGAGGGTGAGGCTGGGTCCGTTTTTCCGCGCCCTGGCAAATCTGATAAGAGCTTGAGGTTTATGGCGCACGCGGGCTGGGTGAAATTTTGCGACGGACGGCGGCGGGGCCACATGAAATGACGAAACCCGGCAAATTGTCAAATGTTTTCAAAAGCGGGCGTTTAAAACCGGAAAGTTGAAAAAAGAGCGAAAAAAGTTTGCAGCGTCGCGAAGATGGGGAAAAGGGAGGAGACAAAGAACAGATGGCAAAAGTCAGTCGCGCCTTCTTCTTTCTTTGTGGTTCTGCGTTGGGAGCGTGCCCTTCCCTGTGGGGTGATAAGAAGTGGGCCGCGGGTTCCGCAACGGGGAAACTCCGACCGTTTTTAAGAAAAGTTTCCCTAAAAATTGGTCAAAGTATAAAATCTTTTTCTCGCCTCTGTTGGTCCGTAATCCGCCAAAACGGCGCTGCTCTGCAAAAACGTGCTGCCCGGGCCAGGGGTTAGGCCGACTGGGACGACGGGGAACCGGACTGGCAAGATAAAAACAGAGGGGCTTTGCCGAATCTCTCAGGCGCGGTGCCCATAATAATTGCAGAGGCCATAGTGTCTCTTGAGGATTTGGGGTCCAGGCAATAATAACTTCTCGCCAGGAAGGTGGCGAATAACGCGCGAGATCAAGGGTGGAGGGGTTGAGATTAGGTAACGCGACCTCTCGAAGTAAGCTGGACTGGCCTGAGCCGCCCGCAAAGCTCCCTGTTCGACCGGGGTGTTGACCAGGAAAACGAGCACGCTGGACCGGGCAGCGGAGTTGGCAGGAATCCTTCAGTTTCACCAACAATATGGGAATTGTTGTAGTGCGGATGGACGATGACAAGGACGGCGTTGGCGAAAAGGAGGACAAGTAATCGGGGGTGAAACCAGAAAGGGGAAAAAACGAAGCAGTTCCCAAGCATTTAAATTTAGGGGGCAAGAACCAGAAAAAAACGACAAAACAGACAAACAGGAGAAAGTGCCCCAATTAATAAGGGGGCCACGGAGCCTCGCTCTTTCCTCTTATCCCCCGTTCCCATATCCCGACCAAACTGCGTATCTCCATTGTCTAGTTGCCCTGAATAAAGGCGCTGGCCAAAGTGTCGTGCGAAGTGCAAGGAATAGGCGCGCGATTGCAGGGCGGTTTACGGAATATGCTGGAGTCATTATCATGGCCCTGCGTCACAGAGGCGAGAGTCTTTCCCCCACGGCTGCCGCGATAAAAGCAAGTGCTGGCCGTGATGCCACGATATCTGTCGGTGAGGGGGTTTAAAAACTCTTGCCAGGGATTAAAACCACTGGGGCCCCAGACGCGCGTATCATATCATTGTCGCGTATCAAAAGCTCGCAGCTACCCAAAAAATTGCCCGGGCCCGCGAAAATGCGGGTCTCGGCCCTGGGGACGTTAGGCCTGGGTCTGGTCGGAAAAAGCGCCCGCAAAGGGCAGTTTGCCTTTTAAAAACTTGGGTTGGCCTGGCCATTCACCTTCCTCCTCCTATCGATGCGTCGATCGCTTCTTGCAAAAGGAGTGCATGGGTAAGATACGGAAGCCTGCAGTGGAAGGAACTTGTCTGCTCTGTTTGTTTGCGGGGGGGTAGCAAGTTCCGTGAAGGTTCCGGGTAATCAAAATTTGATTTAAGAAGACGGGGCCCACAACGTTCGGCAAAAAGACACTCAGTAATTACGGCAGTACATTTTTGTACTCCCCGTACAGCGTAATTAAAACTAAGTTACGGACCGACGGCTTGGGGGGCAGGGGCTCCCCCGTGCCCAAACCCCCGAAAATGACAGGGGAGAGAGAAACACGCCCTCTTGCCTGCCCCTCGTTCCTTCCACGTTCTCTCTGACGCTGTCTGCCAGACACTCCGGGATTTGCTTTGGGGACGGGCACGGCCCCACTTCCCAAAGGGGATTTGCTTTTGGGGGCCTCCTTTTTGGGCAGGACAGCGCCACGGAGCAGATAACGGCCGTGGCTAGGCAAATTTTCATTTTTCATCGGGCGCAGCGTTTTCATGTCGTGTGGATGGGAACGCGAGACCGGGCAGGACGCCCCCCAAAAAAGGCGTCAGAAAGGGTCAGAAAGAGATCAAAATTGCCAAATGCGGCCAGCGCGACTGCGATCTTTAGGTCACGAGCGCAGCATCCAAGTGGATTTCATCTCGTTATAGATTGCTCCTTTTTTCGAGACGGACCGAACGAGAGAAGCATTCCATCAATGTCGGGCGTGGCTGCCCAGACCCTTTGCTGCCTTTTCATTATTTTCAAAAAAAAAAAAAAAAAAAAATGAAAAAGGGAGAAATCCCTTATCAGTTGTTGTTGCTTGTCGTGGGCGAGCGTCGTGATAGGTTCAAGGCTGGCCGGTTGTCTAAGGGTTGCTCTAAAGGAATAACTTAAACACGATGGAACGGCAGCGTTTTGCCATGCAAGGCAGTTTCCCAATTACACGAAGAACGACAGGGAAGGCCCGTGGTCGCAGAGAGGCCCGTCCGGGTGGCGTGGTGGGCTTTCTTTTCAAAGGAAGCTTTTTTTTTATAAAAAATCTGCTCAGAATTAAGTTAAGGGCCTCGATCTCCGCCTTCCCTGAACGGTAAGGCCACTTGGCGTACGAAACGGCGTTCTTACCGTGGGCTCCTTGCGCGGGCCGTGGGCGGCTTTGGTGCTGTAGCCTCTCGAAGCTCCCTTAAACCTGAAAGCATGTCGCCGTTACTGGCCTTGCATCTCCGCGGAGGTGCCAGCCTGTTTGCGCTGCCGCCTGCTATTGGTCGGCCGAGTGCTGTCAACACGGCCGCTAGCTTTTCTTATCAGTGACCTGCAATTTCGCGGCGACTTGCACAGCTTTGTGCGGTAGGACGGCAAACCCGTTTGTGTAAACGCATTTTCGGTGTTCCATTAAACAATGAGGAGGCAAAGCTGGTGCAGCTACGGTCGAAATCGAACGTGACAAAATCGAATGTTAGATATACATCTACAAAAAAAGACGAAGGGGGGAAGACAAAAAAAGAAAAGAAAAAGATCCAAGTTTCAAGATTGCACTTTATGTTATTTTTGTACCGCAAACCTTCTAGCTGTATTACCTCGTAAGATAGCATATCTTACGGAGAACGTGTAAACTGCTCTCCAGCCTGCAGTGGGCTTCTCGCGGTGGACATTTGTCCCTCCTCAGCACTATGATGGAGAAACTGCTCACCGCAAGATGGTCATGCATCTCTTCCAAGTTGTCACTGGCCTTGCCGCTGCACGTTGTAAGACAGATGTACTCGTAGCCGTCGTATGGCCCCATCATGGCTCGAGTGTGTGTGTGTCCAATCCGTCGACGGCGACTGGCTATCAAAAGAGTCTAAGGATGATGAGCTTGCCGACCTAGGCCGCTACCCAAACACACATCCACTGTGAATGGGCCACAACAGGGCAGGTCATCCACAATGAGAGAAGCCCCTGCTTGTCCTGGTGACGGGCCGGCCAGTCATCCGTAGGAAGAAGGTAAAGATTTCCTGCTTTGCTCCACTGTAGACGACAGAGCCTTTTCCCCTCATTCTCCATCTTGGTTGTTTCCATTCCTTGGCCAAACTGTTCATTTGTGTCCTGTATAGGAGGGGGAGTTCCCAGATACACAACTGCGTCTTGTCCCTTACAGTCTCTTCTTGTTCACTGCAGGGCGGCGTCCGGCTGGTCCACATGCCGGCGGCGGCGTAGTTGATGTCGTTGAGCACGGCCGTGTCGCCCATGGACCACTCGTTCTCCTGGCTGTTGATGACGCGGATGCCTGTGTCGACGTTGCCCCAGTCGAGGGCATCGAGCGACAGCGGGATCCACGAGTCGTAGCGCGACGGCGCGGCCAGGTTGTTGGTGGCGCCGGCAGGCAGCTGTGCCGGGGGCACGAGATCGCGGCGGGAGAAGCCCATGGGCGCGTCAAGTGCGTCGGTCAGCGGGTCCGCCGCCGTGGACGATGTGGCTGTCGTGGCGGGGAGGCGGCCAGGAGGCATCATCGTCTCTTGGACGCCGACTGGAGGGGGTTTGTTAGCAGACGGAGAGAAACAGAAAACAGAAAAGGACGCAAGGACGCAGGAAAAGTGAGAGAAGGGATGGAATACGTACGACTGCGTAGAGTGCTCTCCGAGAGGGGTGGGATGCCACCGACGATGCCAGGCTCAATGCCTCCCCCGACATGCTGTTGGCGTTGACGTTGCTGCCGTTGCTGTTGATGCGGGCATTGCCATGACCAAAGACACCTGCAAATACGGAACCGTTTGGCCGGGGGATGTGCTCTGTAGGCGCTGATGACGTTTGTTGTCGTTGCTGCGGATATTGCTGGCTCGGTGCCCGCTGCTCGTCCACATCCGGGCGGTGGTTCGACGGGCGGCTCCCAGTTGGCGGGCTGCCGTTCTCGCGGACCTCACGGGCATAGATCTTGCGCAGCATGACACCGAGCAGGTCGGCGGCCTTGATGGTGTCGTTGCTCTTCTCGGAAACGTCAGCCCAGATATGGTACGAGCGGCGCAGCAGGTCGATGAGCATGTCGCGGTCGACAGGCAGGGCCACGGAGACAGTCGGGTCGGCAGATGGGCAGCTGTACTGCCACCCAGTCCAGCTCCGGTTCCAGTACCGACGACGAGGTCGATGCTGTTGGGATGCCGCCTCCAACACTTGCTGGGCCCGTCGACGGCGTCGGCATTGGGCCCGTGTCTATGTGGAAGCCAGAAATACTGTTGCTGTTGTTGTTGTTGCTGCTTCTGCTGTTGTCACCCCGCTGCCGCTCGTCACAAGCTCCGACTCAAACATGTGGTCGTTCTGAACAACGAGATAGACAATCATGGCCGCCAACAAGAAATCGTGCATGCCCAGCCCCGTGATGAACCAGCCAATGTGGTAGAGCAGACCGCCAGGCGGTGGCTCGTGGCCTCGTGGATGGCTCGTGGTAGGCGAGCAGCGTCAGCGCCGACTCCAGGCACGTGCGCGCGAGTAGGCGTGCTCGGGCAGCGGCACGGCCTCGACGAGGTAGGGGCGGTGCAGCACACAGCGGCTCTTCTGGTAGAGCGAGGCGAGGCCAAAGCGCTGCACGACCTGCATGGGCGGGTCCGCGACGCAGTCGCCCAGCGGGCGCACCTTCATAAAGGCCGGGATGCTGCGCCACTTGTCCTCGAGCAGGCGGTCGGTGCGCAGCACCTCGGCGTACTTGGGCGGCGTCAGCGTGTGCGCCAGGCGCGCGACCTGCCCGAAAATGCGGCAGATGGTGCTCTTGAAGATGGGGTAGCTCATGACGGTGTACTCGCTGTCGGGCCGCGGCGTCGGCAGCGACGGCGAGTCCTCGTCAAAGTCCTCGTCCAGCAGGTTGTGCGCGAGGCTCGTGTCGCTGGGGATGCCGTGGATCATGCTCGGCAGGCCATGTAGAACGACACAATCAGGTCGATCTGGATGGCCAGATTCCACAGCCGCCGCCGGATCTCGCCCTCGAACGCCGAGATCGTCGGCAGCCGGCTCGGGTCGCGGTGCAGGCCCATCTTGAGCATCAGGCGGATGCACACGGCCAGCAGCAGGAAGCAGTTGGTCTGCGTGGCGCGGTTGATCAGGAACTCGGACTCGGTGAACATGAGCAGCGCGCGGATCGTGCTCAGGCTCGGGTTCGAGAAGCCCGTGAGGGCCAGGGCCGCCGACGACGCCGCCCGGTACAGCCGGTAGCGCTCGGCCGCCGACATGTTGGTGCCGTCCAGCTCGAGCTCGTGCGGCGCCGAGTACGTCGAGAAGTGCACGCCCAGCGCCATGATGATGAACAGCACGGCCATGAAGTCGACGTCCGCGTTGGCCGGGTCCTGCCAGAACGCCTTGTACGTGCGTGAGAACGACGGGCGGTGCACCGTTTGCTGCGTGGGCGTGTTGGACCCAAAGAAGCGAACAATCAGCCGGTCCACGACGTTGCGTGGCGGCATCAGCGCCAGCAGGTCGGCCTTGGTGCGCGGCTGCTGCCCGCCCAGCATCAGCTGCTCCGGCGCGTCCACATCCGGCGTCACGTCCTGCCACTCGTCGTCGCCTGTCTCCTGCGGGTCCTCAAAGTACGCCTTGAGGTCCTCGATGTCGTCCAGCATCGCCATGAAGTGCGTTGCGCCCACGTATGTCGTCGCCCGCTGCCCCCGGACCACCCGGCCCTTGCCCCGGGCCTGGGCCACCGGATCCGGAGCCGGCTGCGGCCCGCGTGCCGTCGTCGTCGCCGCCGTCGGGATCGGCTTGCCCGTGCCGTCGTAGCCCTCGGCCTCGGCCTCGGTCAGCGCCGACATGAGCGACAGCGCGCCGCTGCTGCTGTTGCCGCCGTTGCCGTTGTTCCCGCTACTGCCGGCCTTGCTGGCCAGCAGCTCTGCGCTCGACACGCCAAAGCTCGACATGGCGGCGGCGGCGCTGTCGTCGTCCATCATTTCGCGCAGCATGCCCTCGAGCCGCCGCAGCCGTGCCGCCATGCCTTTGGCGGGCTTGGCGGGCTTCTTGGGCCGTGGCGCGTATTCGCACAGGTCCGTGCGGTCCTTCTTGAGGCAGTTGCCGCACGGCTGCTCGCGGTCGCATTTGAGCTTGGATATGCGGCAAGGCGCGCAGCTCAGCAGCACACGCGTCCGCTTGGGCGGCACGCCATCGCCGCTGTTGGCGCCTGTGACGGCTGCCGACTCGGTGCCTGCGGCGCCCGGTGCCGGACTGTCGTCAAATTCGTCGCCGTCGAGCATCATCGCTATATCTGGCGAGTCGCCATCTTTCTTTCTTTTCTTTTCTTTCTTTCTTTTTGCAGGCGTCTTTCTTTTTGGCGGGGTTCTGCTTCTTCGCTTTCTTCTTCTCCTTCTTCCGTTCCGAGAGACAACAACTATGGACTGAGACAGTCAAGTTAGTCGTGCGCCGCTCGTGCTCTTCGTCCCGGCGTGTCGAGCTGTGGTTTTGCCTCCTGACTCCGGCGGGATTGCACCTTCTAGTTGATATCAGCTGGTCCTGCCGCCGGCTTCCTGTTTGCCGTATGACTAAGCTGGTGATGAGTCTAGCGCATCGTTTTAGCACTCACCCGCTGTATTCTAGCGCCTGGGAGAGCACGGAGTAGGCGTTTCAGTTGCATCCGCTAAGCCCTGTCTGTAGAAGGAAGGAGCGCAGCCTCACTTCTCGTTCTTGTTTCCAGCTCTCCATCCGCATCACATTGTATAAGTGTCTTAAGAAGACGATCGCGAGTCAGGACCACACGTTACATTGACTCCTATATGTTACTGTGCCCTGAAAAGTTGGGTCGTTATATAAAAGGTACGCTATCTTTCCAAGGTATGCATAGCTCGTATCAGGATGCTTCGTAAACGACTTAAACGAAAAGAAAAAGAAGAAAAAAAAAGAAAGATCTGCCACGGCATACATTACCTCCACGTACGCGTCTCACTGCCTCCTCTATGCGTCTGATGGACCCCCTGCACCCTGCTGCCGCTCTTGGGCTGCCGCAGCGGTGAGGTGCCGCCGGACAACCAAATCGTTCCGTAACCGTTCCTCGTGTTCGGCAGCCGCTCTCGCTGAGCTCGCCGCATTGCCAAACAGGCACGTCCACAGGTCGCCCTTGTCCACCTCCTCGCCCGCCATCTTGCCCTTGCCCATCAGCTTGGACAGCTTCGCCTGCTGCAGCTCGAGCGAGTTGGCCAGCTCCAGGTTGCTGTCCAGCAGCGGCTCTGGTGTCGACGTCCCTCCCGTCCCCGTCCCTGTCTCTTCCCGGATCCGTTCCCTGCTGTTTTCCTTGCCCTTTCCCTTGCCCGTGTCCTTGATCGTGTCCTTGATCGTGGCGCCGTTGGACAGACGGCCGCCCATGTGCGCCATGCGCCGCCGCACGGACAGGCTGTAGATCGACTCCTCCACCGTGCCGTCGACAATGTACAGCCACACCGTCGTCTCGTGCTTCTGCCCGATACGGTGCACACGCGCAATGGCCTGCAGCTCGAGCGCCGTGTTGAGCAGCGGCTCACACAGAAGGACATGGCTCGCATTGACCAGGTTCAGGCCGCTCGAGTGCGCGCGTGCGTGCAGCAGGAAGCACTCGATGCTCGGGTCGTCCTTGAAGCGTTCGATGCCATTGCGGTCTGCATAGCGCGAAAAGGCAATGCGGTACCGGCGGAATGCCTCGGCCAGAATCGACAAGAAGGCCGGGTATTGTGAGAACACAATCGACTTGGCCCCGGCGTCGGTGCTCCGCAGCCACATCAGGTGCCGCACAATCGTGTCCACCTTGGTCGTGAACGAGGGGCCTGGCAGGTCAATGTTTTTGATTTCCTCCAGTTTCTCCGTACTGAACGTGGCATAGATGCCCGCCTTTTTCGACTCAACCAGCTGCTGCTGCTGCTGCTGATTTTTCTGGTGGGTGTGCTGGCCGGTCTCGTTGTGCTGCCCGCCGTTGCCGTGCTCGTCGACCACCTTGAGAGACTGCGCCTTGAGCGTAATATCGTGCAGGTTGTCCAGCGTCAGCTTGCGCTTGCACACGGGGCAGTTGTGATGGGCCCGGAACCACAGTGTGATGCACTCCTTGCAAAACTGGTGGCCACAGACCGTCAGCACACCCGTCAAAAAAGTCGACTGGCAAATCACACAGAGGCGTGACTCGTCCGTCTTGGACTCGGCGTCTCTCAGATGAAGCACTGTTGTTTGTAATCAAGAAAAGCGTTGGTCAGCAGTCGTCACACAAAAGCATGCATCTGGGGGGGGGGGGGGGCAGCTCACAGTAGCGGTGCTTGGACTCGGCCTTGGCCAGGCCCTGGATCAGGTCTGCCTCTTCTCGTGCCTGCGCCGCTATCGTGGCATCATCCTTGGGGCCTTCGTAGAGGGCAACCATATCGGAAACCGCCTGCAGCTGCCGGTAGTAGGCAATACGTGTGTTCAGCGCATTGCGGATTTTGTTTGCCTCCTTCTCGAGCGCCGTGTTGACCTTGAGCTGCCGCGTCTGCTCGGCCTGCGCGCTATTCAGCTGTCTCGTCACGCACGCCAGCTCCATCTGCGCACGCTGGCTCGCAATGTTGTTGAGGCTGGAGCCGCTCGCCTGCTGCCCGCGCAGCCGCGAGGCAATGTCACGCAGATCGATGACCGCAGCACGCAGAGACCGGACGACGTCGCTGCTCGACTCGGGGTTCGGCAGCGTGGCCTGGCGCTCGCAAACAAGCGCAGCATCAGCTCGGGCGCTGGTCCTTCGCCATCCTTGGCCATACGCAGGGCCTGCCGCTCCTCGTACAAAGCAAGTCCGCTGGGCGCCTGGCCTGTCAACAGCATGTTGCGATCGCTGACGGCCGCCTTGAGAATGGTAATGTACGACTGGATCTCGTCCTGCACCTTGGTCGAGTCCTCGTACTCGTCGCCCGTGATCTCGACCGCCTCGCCTGGCTTGCTGGCGTCGTCGTCGTCGTCCACCAGATCTTTCAGCAGCAGCTGGATGACGGCCTCGCGCCACTCGTCCATCTGGGCGGCCTGTGTGCTCAACAGCTCCGCTAGGCGGTCGAGCTCATCGCTGATCCGTCGGCCCTCGATGCCCTCGGGTGCCGCAAACTGGGCCTCGGGGATCTCGACAAAGCCCTGGGCACCGGCTTTGCCTGCCAGATCAGCCATGAGCCGCATTGCCTTGCTGCGGTTTTCAGACAAGATCTCCCGCCGCACAAGCTTGGCCCGCTCGTAGCCTTCCATTTCGAGCTTTTCGAGCTCTTTGAACTCGTCCGAGTCAGGCTTGGTCCAGTCTTCGTTGGTCTTGACCTGGAACTTGCCGTTGGCCCAAAAAAATTCCGCTTTGTGGAGGATCTCGAGGGCATACCGCAGATCGCGCTGGGCCTCGCCGACGCGCCCAGAAACCGGCTTGTCTTGACCGTCTTCATCAACCAAGCTCTCGTCGTCGCCGCCGTCGTCGTTTTCAGAGTTGTCGCCATCGCTGTCGCCCCTGCGGCGTTTGCCGTTCCGTCTGTCCGACCTATCGGCAGCCAAATCCGGGTCCTCCTCTGCAGCTTCCTTCTGGGCCTGCTCAAGTTTGTCGCGCGCCTCCTGCACGAGCACCTTGCTCTCTTCCAACACGCTCTGCCAAATATCAATGGCGGTCTTGACCCGCGGCGAGTTTTCAAACAGCTGGCCCTGCTTCAAACGGTGCGACAGGAGAGCGCGTCGACTGGCGAGCAGGGAGCCCTCGCTCTGGTCAATCATTGTGCTGAGCACCTCCTCCACCGTACGCATAGGCCCCGCCTTGTGCCCAACACGGTTGTTGTGGGCGCCAATCTCTGGATGCAGAGCCGTCTGGCGCAGGCGGCTGAGTGCAGAGCGCATGGCCTCGAGAATGGCAGGGTCATCGGGCTCCCAGAGGTCGGTGAGAGGCGCGCCCATCGTGTCCAGGCCGCACGCATTGGCGAGCTGCTTGAACAGGCTTTGGTAGTGCTGCTCCTCGACGGCCGTAAACGGCATCGTAATCACATAGCGCTTCTGTGGCGGGATGACCAGCTCGTCGCCGACAGTGCGCTTGGAGTGGCGGAGGCAATTCGGCCAAACAAATTGCGAAACTCCCGTTTGTGGTGCTGTGTGAGCCGTTTCCACGTCTTTGGTAATAGAAGCGTAAGGCTCGTAGCGAAGGAATAAGAGCAAGCCCCATAGATCTGTAAGCAGGTGTGTTAATAGTAGACTTCCTTATTGCATCTGCATGGACAAAAGAAAGAGCATCTCCTCTTACCTTGGACACCGTCCTTGACGGGTGTACCGGTCACACCCCAGGCATTGATGCGTGGCACAAAACGCACGACAGTAGCCGTATTGCTGACACCGCTCTCAATCTCCTGTGCTTCGTCGAGGCACACGCGCCACCACGATACCTGAACCAGCGGCGAGCGAGGCCGATAGCGTTGGACATTGTCGTCTGAGCTCCGCATGTTGCGTTCCGGTGGCGCCATGGCAAAATGCAGTTCAGACTTGAGGTCGCTATATGTCGTCACCACTATGTCGTGCGAAGCAAAACTCTCGATCATGCTGGCCTCGTCCTCGGCGCTCGAGCACGACCGTGACATGCCAGCGTACACCATGACTCGCAGGTGCGGCGCGTGCTGCTCGATCTCGGATATCCACTGGTTCTTGAGCGCCGGCGGGGTAACGATCAACGTCGCCCCTGTGGAGCGGAGGCCTTCCAGCTTCTCATCTGCACGGCTGGCAGAGCGGGTATGAAGCAAGATCAGTGAGATCATCTCAACTGTCTTTCCGAGGCCCATCTCTTCCGACAAGATCCCGCCCCGGATGCTGTTTTCGTATGCCTCGTACAGCCCGGTTTTCCTTGTGGCAACGCCAAACAGCTCGCTCACATAAAAGGTCTCTCCGTCTGCGTCCCTGGCAGCGATAAAGTGTGAGACCGTTTCCGGATCCTCGGGGACCTGATAGGGGACGACAACAGATGGCTCATTGTCGCCTTCAGCATTGTGAGACTCCTCGGCAGCTCCTGCGGCGCCACCGCACGCCTTCCCGCCGCAGCAGCCACTTGACGGCGCGACGTTGAAAAGGAAAGAGATTTGCCGTCAGCCCGGGTACATAGAGATCGCCGGACTCGCTTCCATTTTTATCCGTCACATGCGCTGCTTCGTAAAAGTCTTGTGGTGACCAGGCATCGTTGTCGCGGCCCCCGGCTTGCAGTCTGCCACTGCGCTCCGCTTCTGGGAAGAAAGTCGAGACGACAAGCGACCGCAGCGACCGCTCTGATTCTGTGTGCAGGTCACTAGAAACATAGGAGCTTGTCATCCACCGCAGCTCAAACTCGATGGCCAGGGTCACTGTGCCTGTGGCCATGTCGGGGCGAACACTGACAAAATAAGCGGACCAGAAGCGGCCCGGATTCGCTGGCGAAGACGCACTTTTCTCGGCAATCAAAAGAATGAGCATCTCGGCATCGCCCAAGCCGCCGACCTCGCCGGGTGGAAAGGTAATTCGCTGCTTAGTCCGGGTCGCCGTTCGGCTTCTGTCTGTGATCGAGAGGCCCTGGTCTTTACGGTACCGAAGACTGAAGAAGACATTGGACTGCAACCGGTGCACCGGCCGAGGCAAAGACTCGCCAGGGCTGCATTTTCGTGAGAACGTGAGTGTCCGCCGAGCAATAGGTATGTAACTTGCGGGCGGCTCGGTCTTTGTACGCTTTGCCGGCGGCTCCACTGCGCCCCCGATGTCCTCGTCGTCGCTGGAGACGAGGTCGATGACATCGTGAAGTGGCCGGTGTCGCTGGCGCCCGGTAGCTTTTGATTGTGGTCTAACCAGAAGAAAAAAAACCCGAATCTACTACTCTAGAGTCAGTGAAGAGGAACACGCAACGATATAATAGTCAAATAACAAGATTCAATATAAAACATTAGATATCAAAGAGATAATTGTGCAGGAAGAACAAATACAAGCCGGCGGTATATCAGACGACAGAATCGAAAGGGCGGCTGAGAGGGGCTGAACATGCATGCATGCAGGTGTGAATAGTGTCATTTTTCGGGACGACTGTAGAAAACGAGCAAATAACGTACCGGTAGGGGGAGGAGTAGAGCCAGCGTTGCTTTCGTAAACACCGGCTGGTTTGGCCATGCGCCCGCGCCCTCGCCGTGCGGAGGATGAGCGACTCGGCGCCATTGTTCTGATTGATATTGTCTGTGACGAGCCGACTCGGTCGACGTGTCCAGCTGAACGAACGCAGAAAAGGACGAGGTTGTAGGAGGGAAAGAAGGGAAGGAAGAAGGGGGGTCTGCGGCAGGACGTAGGAGGAAGGAGCAGACGACTTACAACCAGAAGGGCCTTATCGCTTATCGATTTCGTTGCTAGCGTGGCGATCCATTAACGCGCTCGCTGCCTTGGGCAATGGGGAAAGCACGGTGGGGCCGCGCGAACAAGAAATGCCTGAAGGAGCCTTGGACTGTCGGAACTAGGAATCTTCCCTTTCCGGCCAGATTTTCGCCAATTGGGCGGCTCTTCGCCTTGTGTCGAACGGCTCACTTTTTTCAGCGCGGAAAGACATACATCGGCGAAACGTCAATGCCGAAACGCACACGACTCACGGCACACCGAGCTGTTGCACGACCACTCAGACGGCAGCAGTTTCTTTTTTTCCCCTAACCGCTCTTGGCATTATAACGGTTACCATCTGGCGTTCACTCATTAGCACGTGAGCACTCTCTCACGTGAGTCGAAAAAAAGGTTCGTCTTTTGTTTTCTTTTTCTCGATTTTTGCAATTGGGAAGCTCCAAGAGCTTCTACCGTTGCGCTCCAGAGCCCCCCCTTGCTGACTGGACCACTTCAGCCAACAGCCCGGCAACACAAACACACTATGAACTCTTTCGCGTCAGGCCAATGCCCCTGGGCCGTGCGCTCGCCGCCGCGCAGGCTCGGTGGGCAACTGCCACACCTCCGCTTTCCAACGCGTGGAACTTTGCGCAAACAATCTTCCTCTCCATCGTCTCTCTTCTCCACGGTCGCCAATAACCCGCTCTCCGCCGGGTTTGCGTCCCCACCAAATCCCTCCACCACGCTCCAAAAAAATCCGCGGTGCCCAGTCCGATCTCCCACTCGTCCCCGATGTTGCGAGCGGTTTCCTGTGCCGTCAGTTGGTCCGCAACAATGAAGCAGTCACACGGCCAAGTTCCCTGTCGTGGGAGGCCCTTCTTCACCCTCACGTCACAGCAGCTGCGCGAGCTCGGCATCGACCCTCCCCGCGACCGCGGTATCTGCTGGCGGTGGGTCCAGCGGTTTCGCGATGGCCGTTTTGGCATCGCCGGCGATTTCCAGTTTGTGCCACAATGGCGTGGCGGAGCTGCGCGTCACGAGAGACTGTCGACCCCGAGGCATCCAGCTAGTTTGGTCTGCAAAGTTGTGCTGAATGTGCCCGTGTCGCCAGAGGGCGGGGCTCTGCGGGTGAGGGCGAGGATACAGCACCGGCCGAGGGTGCGGCAGGGACGGTGCCGGACTACGACCTGAATGCGCCACAGTCCGCGTCCACGGCTACAAGGTGGTGGGTGCCAAGACGATCGCCGGCCCTATGCTCTAACCGCTGAAGCAGCAGGCGGGCTCGCGCGTGGCGGTGACCGAGGGCATGTGGGAAGGACAAGCGCGGGCACAAGATCGACGGTGGTGAGCGCCGGCAGGCCGAAGTCCGCTTCAGACGGCGGGCGGCCGAGCGCCCGCGCAAGCGCGCGAGAGCTTCGGTAACTAAGCCTCAGCTGCGAACCGAATAGCCATTGCCGATTTGCCTTTCTTCACTCTACTGAATACCCAGCAGTCGGAGGACGGTGGAAGCAAGAGTGGTCGAGCTTGAGTGTAACTTTAGAACTCTGAACAAACAAAGACACCATCTTCTCTGTACAATATCAAAAAGCATATAGCCAAAAACTCACATGGAGCATAGAAGCCATCAAAAAATAGCAAAATGCTTTTTCTGGATACTTTGTTTTGGCCACAGATTACACCTGCACAC
Source organism: Sporothrix curviconia (assembly GCA_016097085.2). Classification (NCBI taxonomy): domain Eukaryota; kingdom Fungi; phylum Ascomycota; class Sordariomycetes; order Ophiostomatales; family Ophiostomataceae; genus Sporothrix; species Sporothrix curviconia. The sequence goes on from JADMNF010000032.1 coordinate 59,745, forward strand.
AAGCGTGGTGGACGATGAGCCATTGTCCGGTGGTAGTCCTCTAGCAACCTCAGTGCCTAGGAGACATCAGCATAAAGGCGGGGTCCACACGTACAACATGCTACACGAAGCAACGCGTCATGGTTCCGAGGTTCCCTTGCCTTCTTTTCTATCTGATGCCGGTGTATCGGGGTAACTGTTGCATCACAGTTTGATCGAAATGAATGCTGAAGAAAGAGGAGGAAGCAGGGATGGAAGACTGTCTTGTTGCCTGGCGTGACGCGGCTAGCACTTGAAAAAGAAAAGGAAGAAAAAACGGGCCGTCAGCCTTGTCCTTGGCGGACCAGAGCATCATGTCGTATGTGTATTGAAATCAAAGAAGCACGGAGCCAGGGCACAAAAAGTGGTGGGAATTCTGCGACCAGGGCTTCGGGATGGGCCGTCCATGCGGGCGCTTGTTTTTCTTTTTTCTCTTTCTAGGCACCGTCCCTTTTTTTTTGTGCTTTTGTACTCTCTATTGACCGGCCTTACTTATGCAAGGAGAGCACAGTCTTCTCAGACGTGTGCTGTGGCCTGGCCTGTGCGTGGTGTGGCCGATGGCCAAGATGCAAGCAGACCGAGTCTCTGCCTGGCTCAGCCCTACATGTACTCGTAATACTCGGGGACAAGCTCAAAAGTGAGATTTGCATGTCCCTAGTTCTCGCCTCTATTGCCATTTGCCTCTGGTATTACCTTTCGACATGGCGCTGCCTTGTGATATGTTTTGTTGGAGGTGGGCTGGCCACGGATACCACGGAAAAGTCGTGATTGCCATGAAGGGATGTGGGGGCCATCCTCGTTGCGTTATGTACGTGGTAAGGCTTGAGGCGAGGCTGGTCCAACACGCACAGCAGTCCTAACAGAAACATTCTCACGAAATACAGACTGAACTTTCACGAGGCACCGAGAAAATCTGGTCCTCCTGTTATGCCCATGAAAAAACTCCGGTCTAGGTAGGCTTATTGACTGTTTGGGGGGGACCATCGAGGCTGCACGATGATGATGCACCCGACAAATATTCGATGGTGCTATATCAAGACGCACCAAAACAAGGCTCAGACGATTAACCCGGGACATTGAGCTCGTTGTACGACATATGATGGCTGAAAATAAGGCAACAATGCCTCATTTTTGGTGATCCACGTGGCGGTGGTGATGCAGCAGCAGCTAGGCACCGCCAGCTTCGTCGAAAAAGCAGCAGCCTGCCACTCATGCGCCTGCAAAACGCAAGCCACTACACCACCACAGAAAATACGATGCTTCGCCTGACAAGATTGTCGTCATCCTGACTCACGCTCGAGACCCCAAAACACTGCTGCCCTTGGCCTCATCGCGGGAGATCGGGGCAGCGAGCATCACCATTGTTCATGTTTACCCAGACGTAAACGTGTGCATGTGCCGAGTCCTCCGATTCGAGTTACGCAAACGGAAAACTCTGCCTGTTATTCCTTTGAAATTATAAAAAAAATCAATGCACCGCAAAGACAGAGCAAAGATTCACAACACAGGAAACTGCGGGCGTTCGGACGTCATAGAGGGCCGAACAACGAGATGGGCAACGGCAGAGAAGAGAGCGGCGAGAAAAGAAAACGCGAGGGTAAAGGCGAAACACGAGGTCGGCGTCGGACACGGGCAAGCTTCAAGCACCGGCGGCTGCTGCTTACTTTTGGGAACTTTGCACTTGCTACCTTCCGTGTGATTATGATTGGCTGGCTGCCCTTGTCCTTCCCATCTTGGATAGCTGGCGCCTCAAAACGGGCGGAAACGCCAGTCGACGGCCGAAGTGCCTGGACAGTGCACAGCGCGTCGGAACCCGTCCTGGCTTCGTTAGGACACTCGAGCTGCCTGTGCTTCTAGCCAAAGTGCGACGGACAGTTTTCTCGGACAGATCTAACGACCGGCGGGTGTACATAGCGCCCCTGCCAGATGGGTTCTTTTTCCCCAAGCGTGTGCAATGCTGTGGCTTGCGCACACGCAGCTTCACACATCTTGCTTTGTAAGTTACATGGATACTCGTATGTACGGAGTACTTGCCGCGAGCCCTATCGCAGACCTGTTCTTCCATCCTTCCATGCTGCCAAGGCGAGAGAGGGGCCTGTAAGTCAGGGCGCGCTCACTGGCGTATATATTTTGTCTTTGATCTTAGGATCGAAGCAGCCGGTCAACGGGGCCTTGCGTATTAGGCAGCAACATTTGATTTTGGGGATAATCGTGCACTCGCCAATATCCAAACGGGCCAAGGCCAGGCGCAATGCGTGTCTCAGGAAATTGAGTGTGGCCGTTGGCAAAAGTCCTCCGGCATTGATAGCCCAAAAATGGAAGGGACGAAATAAAGGCCACAGACTCATGGGAAACAAGGGGGGAAGGAGCTGCGGGCACTACGGGATCTTTCCTGAAGGATTTGGCAGAAGGAGCGGCCGGCAGAGCCAAAACGACGTCAGATACGAAGAAAAGGGAAGGAACAGGACATCAGAAAAAATGCATGATGCCTTGTGACACAGCTCGCGTGTTTCGTGCACTTTACGCTGGCTATAATGGATGGGCTTCACGGCCCCTCGACATGAGCCACACGAGCCAATTATGGAATCTGACATTGTCACTGTGCACATGGCGCTGTGCACACCATCTCCGCCGTCACGGAGCAGCAAGAACGATGCTCAAACAATTGCGGGTTGCTCTCTTGGACGGAGGCGAACGGCTGGTAGTTGCTCTAAACGGCGGAACGGGGCAAAAGTCTAGGAACACGCTGCCATGCAGACGGGGATGAATTACAGAAAATGGGCCCTGCATGGCGCATCTCCGGCAGTGACTCATCCTGTAGGCTCTGTACTAATGGATGCATCCATTGCCTTTTTCGACGTAATGTACATATTACGTGAAGCGCGTTCATTTCTTTTTGGTGTAGGTCCCGCGCCTTGTTTCCTCAGTAAACTGGCGGGACGTCCCATCTTTTTTCACTTCTTTTCTGGTAAGAAAATCTTACCAATGCAGCCCGGCGCTTTTTTACTCTCCATCCTTTAGTAGCCTCGTGCGCGGCCCAGCACCGTCTTTTCTTTTTTCTGGGGTGCTGGCGGCCCTGTTCGTGTCCTATCCCTCTCGCTGCCCGACTTCTCTTCGTCCTGGTTGGTCTTGTGACGGCGCGAATTTTGAGCATATCAAAGTAAATGTCGAGCTGGTTGTCTATTGTCTATGCGTCCCGTTCCTGGCTTGTTCCTGATTCTTCCTTTCCGTTCCTGTTTCTCTTCTTGTCTCATTTCCTCCTTCCTTTGCATTATCGTCGTTCCTGTTTTCGTCCTATTGAGGTACTTTATTGTTGCCTCTCCTTGTTTTTTTTAATCGACATTTATTGAATAACGCGCACATTTCATCCCCTTCCTTTGTCCCAAACCCACTACGTCACGCTCACCTGGCCACTGCGCAACGCGGGTTAACGGCGAGCTCGCCGGTTTGTGCCGTTTAGTGGACACTTATGTGCATTGCGGGTATTACCCCCAACTGGGAATTTATTCTGACGGGCAGGTTGCATTGCTTGGTGGCCCTTGTTGTTCTTCTTTTGTTTTAGCTCCGATTTGTGTTTCTCGTTGCTGTCATGGCTTTTGCTGTTCGTCCCTTTGGCCAGGCCATCATGTTGGGTCGTTTGTATTACTTCGTATCTGGGGTCTCTTTAGCGATTGCTACCAAATGCACTGCCACATCTTCTCATTTTTTTTCTTTTTTTTTCTTTTTTTTCTAGCCAAGTGTTCTGCCTGCCTGTTTGTCTCGGGCGTGTTTCCAGAACCGTGAGACTGCAAAGCCTGACATTTATTCGGCGATACAATTCAGAAAAGCACTGGCCTCAACGGCGTCCCAAGATCCTCGATACTCGTATTCTTCGTATGCTGGGTGGCGAACCGTAAGATACCAAAAGGGCAAAAGTCCGATTAAGGTTTTGTTCAATGTTGACTTTGATCCTGCTCAGCGGCTGCCACATTGATGCGTCATCAAAACGGTCCTTCTCTTAAAGAGCTGCCTGGAGATCATTGTTCAGAGGTCAGGCACAGAGTGTTCCTCCGTACGTCTACATGTACAAAGACGGTTTTTTATTTTACCAAGCCTCCCCTTGCTTACGATGCTCATTTCTCGCCGTGAGGCTGTGCTAGAGACGGCGTCTGTCCAATTACAACATCAAAACACTAGAATGTGTGATGAGGTATTCCAAACACCAGAAATTGAGATTTTCTTGTTTGAGAGGACGCGGTACCTCGTACAAGGATACATCTCAGTAATAGTAACACCATATTGTCAGAAAGAAAACTGACGAAACACCTACGAGTATTCCCTATTCGTGGCTTGGCACCTAAAAGGGCATAGTTTAGCGAGAGTTTAGGACAAAACGTTGCAGTGCTAAGGGGAATAAAGGGAGTGAGAAAAAGAAGAAAAAATGGATTCAAGAATAAACTGGAAAGAAGAAGTACTTGCCAAAAGTCACTATCCTCGTCACCCCTTTGAGAGAAGACGAACCGAACCGAAGCAGCATTCTGGGGGCTCGAATCATTACTGAACAACCCGCGAACGCTCGCTTGTTCCAGTGAGGCTGGCCAGCCTTGGGGCGCAGAAGGAAGAAGTGCGGCAAGGAATCGGTGCCTCAGAGAAACGCCGTACTGGAACAAACATTATCTACTGAGTAGAAATATCATACTCCTACGGGTCGTCTGCCAATAAGAATGGGTCTTGCCAGAGCAGAATAGAAAGGATTGACAATAACATTTTCCTATTGCATGGATGGAGGAGAGATGTGCTTTCTTAGCGAGCAAGTTGACAAATTCCTCGAGGCTCATCTTTTTTTTCTCAAATATTATTTCCTTGCAAAGTATGTACATGTACTCGCGTGCCCGTATCCGCCGCCAAACCTAACTTGTACCCGTGTCCGTTTCATGATCGGCATCCTTTTCTCTTTGGTACTCCACTCCGTAAATACGATGTACAAGTAGGCGCCGTAATCAAGAAATACAATCATCCAGGTCGCAGGTCCGCCATGGATCTCACATTCCAGACAAGAGGTGAGCGTTATTTGGCGGTGAGCTTAACTAGTTGAAGAGGCAATGCTCCGCCAAGATGGATCGGAAAATAACTCGGTTGTACAAAGGGCATTGGACGAAATATGATCCTCTGCTCTCCAAGTATCTTGCCAACCTTATTTGCTTCGCCCAAAGGAGAGTCTTCACGCGACGTTGGTTACGTCAACTGCCGTTTCTTCTCCTTTCGTACTTTCTACTTTCTCACCGAGTGTGGCTGCCCGTCCCATCCTCAAGTGCGGCTTTGTCTAGAACTGATTACATGTACGATACCTGCGGACAGGGCCCAAGGCAGAAGAATATGGATGCCTAATCGTGAAGGGGCGGTTCCTCAAACAGGCCAGGCCAGCTCAAATCCTTCGAAACAAGGCGGAAGTTTCTCAGTACGCCAGGGGTTTTTTCTTTCTTTTTACCGAGCACATGTACGTACTTCGTATTAGGTGCCAGTTCCTTGTACTTTCCTCCGAAGTTTTCAACAAACTCGGTGTTAAACAACAAGCTGCCCACCAAGAATAAGAAAATAGACAAACTACTCACCATCCGCCCTTTGTCGACGGCGAAAAAACCGGTCTTCTGAGTCGACGGCGTGGCTCTCTTTCGCGTCCCCCGAGCAAATAGAAACGGTTTTCTAGCACTCCCGTACTCCGCATGGTGTATCTTGCAAGATACACAGCTCAGACAGGTATCTTACAGCACACTTCAAGTAGCAAAGTCCTAAAACATGACAAAAAGGGAGCCGCCAAAACGGCGATCCATACGTCGTATGCCTGGGTCTAGCCTGCCCTGTCCCTGCACCCGATTTCTGTTCTCTTTTAAGTCCCGTCCCCCCTGCCTTGTTCTTTTTTTTCTTTTTTTTTCTTCTGGCACAGACCACTGCCATCCGCTGCAACCCGCTGCCAGTGGATTATTGCTTGCAACTCTCCGGGTGGTTCTCTAGCGGACGCTGTGGAAATTCGACGGGCATGGACATGCGCGAGTTGCTTGACAAACTCTGCTCGGGGCGACTCGGGGTGAGAAAGTGAGCTCGCATCTTCAACCCTTACAAGTTGGTACAAGTATCTTGGCATACTAGGACGCTATGAAAAGTACATAAGGCGTTGCAGGTGACAGGTGGCAGGTGCGGGCTGGTCTGTTCCTGCCGCATTCGATCTCCTCCAGTACCAGCACTCCGTATCTTACTTTGTACGGAGTACGTAAAGATATCTTAATTATTACCTGGCGTGCCTTGCTCACACCCTATCTCGTAGTCACACTTCCACCGCCGTATGGAGTACTTTTGGAGTTAATAACGCCGTCTACACGCCTGGCGCCTCTGCGGCGGCAGCCTCTCCATAGCCAGGCCCAGCGTGTTGGAGCTATCCCGCATATGTCTTACACCACCGCGGTGGCTCCTTCTCCCCTTGTTGTTGTGACTAACATGCCCCAACTCCTTCCTTGGCGTACATGTAAGATACACTCTCGACGAACTCCAGCCTTTTTTTCTATTTCTCTCTTCTTCTTTCGAGATCCGATTCCCGTTCTCCAATTCGCTGGCATGTAACATGCAATTTATCTCTTTTTCTCTTGGTCGGTTTGTTCGTAAACGTACCATGTATTTCGCCGTCCTCTGTTTGCAACGGCGGCTGCCAGTCAATTCTCCCGCCCTGGCCTGTGACTTTCCCAAACAGGCGTTTTCTTCTTTTTATCTCTTCTTTTTTACTCCAACTTTTGTACTCCGTGCATGCAGTCCATACGAGCACTTACGAGTAGAGTCCACCTCGCTGGTGCTGCGGGCTTTCATGTCACAAAGGCCATGCTTGATACGGGTAGCCTTGACACCAACGATCTATGTTCCTCCGTGCACCGTTCTGCACACATGCAAGTCACCGCTACCATGGCTTCGTTCGTTGCCGTTCATCCTTCGTTGTCTCTGTCTCTTTTGGCGTCCAGTGCTCTGTTCTTTTTTATGTTTGCCGTTGTTTGTCGTAGTCCCGTCCTTTAGCTTCCTTGTTCGTACCTTCCTTTTCGCACCTTCCTTGCGTCAGCCCTCGTTTCGTTCGGGAAGGAACTGTGAAGCCGCACTTCATCGCTGCTGCCGTCCGCGTTGCAACTCGCTCTTTCCTGTTTCCCAGCTACTTCTTCAATAAATATCGGCTCACCCCTATTCCGTCGATCGCTCGTAGACCTTCCTCTCTCACACACTTTTTATTCCGCCTCTCATTCGCACAAAAACACACCAAAAAAACCTCGTTCTCTTGGTATGTATCCTCCCCTCCCAAGACCCGCTTGTCCTGGTTAGTTCTGTTGCCTCGTTGCTTGTTTCTCAGCCTTTGCCGGCCGCGGCGTCCTAAATTGCCCTATTTCCTCCCCCTGCTCGTCTGGCCGGCTCGATGGTGGCCGATGTGGGCTGTGGCATCTCATCTCCACTTGCGCTCGTTTGGTTCCCAGACAAGCTCTCGCTGGCGCACCTCCTGTGTCGTGTTTATTTTGCTGCCTTCGCGGCATACGCAACACAATCTCCCGCGGCTGCCAATGGCCCCCGCCCTTCGGGCCTGTTCCCCCATTCCATTTTCTACGCTCTGCTTCTTGCTGCTTCTATTTCGGTGTATTCATTATCCCCGCTGCCTTTTTGTTCTGTTTTGGGGGCTGTTTCGGGCTTTTCACGGTTGGCTGCTTTCGGGCTTTTCAAAGCTGTGGTCTCTTGTAATGTACTCTTCGCGCTCCTGGCCGTCTCCCATGATATCACACCACCTCCACCTGCTCCTCTGCATCGTCTGCATCTCCAACGCTCGATAACATCCTTAGGCAGACTTTTGTGTACCTCATTGCCGTCGTCATTGGTGCCCTTGGACTGCAGCTCGCATTTCTTCCGTCCCCACGCTGCCTCAATACCCCGGTCATCCTATATTCACGCCCATGTTTGAACTTCTGGGAAGACTACTCCGTACATGTAGCTTCTCCCTTTGTGCCTGACCTTGTCCCTCCCCCAGCCTTGTTTTTGTCCTCTTTTCAATTCCTTATTCCCCGTCAACGTCGAAGTGTTGAAGTGTTGAATTAAAATATTTATCTTGGTTTTTACTCCTTACTTTGAATCTACAAAGTACTGTTTCCTTCTCTCTCTCTTCCTCTCTTCTTCTCCTTCTACATCTGCCATCCTTCTCTTTTATCTCTTTTATTTCTTTTATTCCTCTTATTCTTTCCGTGTTTGATATTGACAGCCGCCTAGCAGAACACGTAACTCGACTCTCACGGGCCAGCCACCAACGCATCGTCACCGGCTTCCCCCTCCCCCCTCCATTTCTGTCTCTTGTAATTTTAAAAGTTTATTTTTATATCTCGACCTTTCCCTTCTTCTTCGGTATTCTGTTCTCTCTATCCTCCACATCATCCACATATTCTATCCGGAAAAGGCACAGCCCGAGGGCGGAAAAGGGTAAGCATCAACATCGCATTTAGCACCTTGCTCAGTTTAGCTATCTGCATGTCGTTCTCGTTGTGATTCTTGTCGTCGTTCTCGCATCAACCCCTGTCTTGTCGTCACAACCCACACCTCCCTCCATCCCGCCCAACCCGTACCCGCTTCTTTAGGGAGCCAACGACACGTCCAAGAATGAAGCCAATATCAATCATGTTCTCTGCTGCCTTCTCGCTCGTCGTCATCGTCCCCTAGCCTAGCTCGATGTCGTCGTCGACCTCCGCCAAGCCTCCCCCCTCATCTCGTCTTCTGCGACTAAACCTTAACTTGCCATTGGGTGTGGTGGCTCTCGCAGCTCTTGTCTAAGCCTCGTATCTTACCATCAAGGGGAAACGAGATGGACTGGTGAAGATGAGCTAGGCTCTCGTTGCCCGCCATTGTGTTGTTTCTGATCCTTGGGAACACGTTCCGTTTGTTCAACTGCAGCCAATGTATCATTTTCTTATTTTGCCAGGTATCGACATGGAGTGAGAGACAAAAAAACAAAGCAAAAAAAGCATTTTGATCCGTCCGGAGGCCGCATCTGGTCACAGCTGACAAAGTTGAAAACTGCGGCAGACGACAAGCCTCAGGCCCGACGAAAGGCTCACAAACGAGAGAGTTCTCGCATCTCAGATTTTGTATTTATTAACCTTCCTCGCTCACTACCTTTTCACTCCTGTCCCGTTTGGTCATGAACACAAACAACCTAGTCTAGACCATATCCACTTGCACTTTTTTTTAAAGGCTTCAGCACACTCATATGCACGCACACACAAACACATGCTCTTCGACACCAACTTCTTTGAGCTTGGCTTAACTACTTTTCACCTCACACCCACCCCCCTCCCTCCTTCTGTGCACTTGCATGGATCCCACTAACCTAAAATCTCAGCCGCGTACATATATATCACAACTCTTTCCCTGCCCAAGCTCTACCTCTTCTTTCTTCTTTTCGTGCATCATTTACTTCCTCACTCTCCACCATTGCCTACTCTACCCCTCTTTCCGTTTGATTCATGTTTCCTACTTAATACTTTTTTTCTTTACATTCGTTCTTGTTTTGATTTGTGCATTCTTTCGTCGTTCCTTCTTTTCCTGTTTTTTTTTCTTTTACCACCACTTTGCTTTTCACCCCCACCACCTCCCCTCCGTCATAAATGTCCTCGGGTCAAATACCAACACAAGGACTCAAAGGCATCTCGCCAACCAAACAACCAACAACTACGATAGATCTAACACGACGCCAGAGTACGACTTTAACGCAGACGAACCTACTACACCCGCGCCATACCACGATCTCAACAATCATTAGAACACTCCGGTTCGGACACGGAACGGGAGTCTTCTCAGAAAGGCAAACGCAAAAAAGGAAAAGGCAAGGAAAAGGCCAAAGACCGACGAACGTCATCAGCTTCTGCCTCTTCTTCCGCAGCAGACACGACATCCAAAGCTACAAGCGCAACCATGTTCGCGACGCGTTCTGGGAAATCGTCTTCTTCGAGCGGCCGGCGATCTTCGGCCAAGGCCAAGAAGAGCGACGACTGGAGCGAAGTCACCGACCCGGAAGAACGCCGCCGTATCCAGAATCGCATCGCCCAACGAAAATTCCGTAAGTCAGAGAGATACCCGAGCCTCCTTTCTCATTTTCTTGCATTGCGTTTAGCGCTCGTGACTAACAACCTCAGGGCGAAAAGGCACGCGAGCAAAAGGAGCGCTCGGAGCGTGAGTCCCGCAACCAAGAGCATGCCGGCAGCAGTTACCAGGTGCCCGGTCCGAGGATCTCGGTATCGACGACCAGCTGTCAGGCGTGCCTTGGGGTGGCCCCAGCTTCCGCTTCATGGTCGCCAAGGCACGAATCTCTCGGCAGCGGCAGCGGCAGCCACCACAGCAGTGGGAGCCAGCGCGGCGGCTACTACTTGACGACACACCACGTCTATGCCACAGAAGCAGTGGTGACAGCAGCAGCGCTGGCTCGACTGTGACTGCGGCGGTGACTTCGGCCGACGCCATGACGGTTTCGTTGCCTCAGCACCAACAGGGCCTTACTACTACATGGCCGACGATGACACCCAGGCCTACTCCTACGACAGCAGTATTGCTGGTGGCAGCCATGGAAGCAGTCGCAGCAGCAGCGACTACACACAGGGGACAGACAAGAAACTCTACGACGACACTTCCTTCTTCTACGACTACGACGCTTAATCGGCCACCATGCTCAATGTCACTTCTATTTTTGTCTTTCTTCAAGCCCGCCCCTTCTCTCTCTCCTCCCTCCTTTCTTTGATATCCACATTGAACACATCCCTACTACGAAAAACAACTTTACCCAAACTTTAAAAAAAAAACATACAGCGACGACTATTATGACTAAACAAAGGGGCCAGCATTCTTGATTTTTTGTGTGCTTTTTTCGGGGGGGGTGCAATATGCTCCCCTTCCAACAGCATTGTTTGTGGCAGGCCGACAAGGAATATTTTTGGCGGGCATAATTACAGGGTACAATCTATAACGGGCGTTTTGTTTCCACTTCCTACGAAGTACTGGTTTCTCTTCGGGGCTTTCTTTTGGGCTGTTTTTTCTTCTTCTGACTCTCCCCCATCTTTCTGGTTTTCTTACATTGTTTTACTACGAATACAATGCTGGGCAGTGTCTCTCGGCATCCCGAGGGGCAAAGAAAAAGAGAGATCCTCCTTTTGGCTTTGATTGGCAATTGTTTATACCCGCCCCCTATCATGCTGGATTTTCTCTCGATTTGACTCTGTGTTTCTCTCTTTCCCCATATTTCTGGTGATTTTGTGTTTTATCTCCTCTCGTGTTTCTTCTGTTTCCCTCGTGGCTTTATTTTGGGCTATATTTGATTTTGTATTTTTCTCGTCTCTTGAGGGTCCTTTTCACTTTCACTTTCCACATAGAAAAGGGACAATGTACTTTTACACTGCTCGTGTCCCCTCTACTCTTTTCCCTGCCATAAGCGCGTATCGAAATTCAAAGAAATTTCAAAGACAACGGATCACGTACATTGAATAATAACAATAAAAACTAACGACTCTCTTGCGGGTATTGCTCATCTTGGCTAAGCCTCTTGCTTCTGGTACTTTGTACTCTGAAGATATACCGTAGACTGGCTCTTACCAGCAAGAAATGTTGTTCACATCAACAATGCCACACTCGGTACGCCGTCAGAGGCGTTGTTGTTTCCAAGAGACCTTGTCACTGCCCATGACTTTCAATGCTTCTCTAGCCATTGGAACTGGAAAACAGGACATTGTGCTTCCTAAGAAGATAAAACGCCGTCATTGAGAACGCTTCTGTGAACTTTAATCCTAAATATTCGCAATACCAGCTTGAAATAGACGCTCGAAACACGGTGTAATACTGGTTGGCCACATCAGCCAAGGTTCCCGATAAGGACATTGCAAACGAAGACGGCCACGACTGGAACAACCAAACAGACCAAGAACATGGAAGAAAAAAGGGACAGGAATAGAAAGAATATGGATGCCTGCTGCCTTGTGCAGTGGGGTCTTCTTTTGCGCCTTGCGGCATACGGAAACGCTGAAATCCAACAATGAGCAAGGAGGTACCCTACATATACAAATATAAAATAAAATAGTAAATAGTAAATAAAATACGGAGTCAAGGTACGAATAATAAAAGGGGGTCAAGTGATATATCCTTAGGCAGCAACATGCTTTCGTCTCTTTGGCGCCGGGTAACTCTGTGCCCGCCATTCCAAGCCGAAGAGGGTGTTATTTTTTTTTTGTTTTTCTTTGTTTTTGATGTCACGTTGGAACCTAGGTGTTCCCGGGAAGAGTCACACTTATCCCGCTCACTTCTCCGCCCGTCCTTCCTTGCCGGCCAGGCTGTGTTTTATTCTGACGTCTTTTCTGGTTAGGCAGATCGCAAAAGAAAAAGACTTTGAGGACAAACACTCTCATCTCACTCACACCCACAATCGCGAAAACATGTGAGGACGCGCTCAAAATGGCGCTAGCCTGTTTTGTCCCACCTTCTGGCCCCCGTCTTACATACACTGAACACAACACAGAATAACGACGTACTCCGGGAGGGGTGATGCCTCTGTCATGCGCCGGGACTTTTGTGTGAGGAAGGGGTGTGAAAAGTAAGCAGGAATAAAACGCCCGAGAATGGGACGGGTTCTTGACACAATTTGTTGTCCTGCATATGGCCCAATGCACGGTTGCCCTGCATTGCCTCTGGCATTTAGTCATTTTCTTCCGTCGTGTCGTCCCGTCTTCCTGAACAAGATACCAGGCTGAAGGTTGTCTCGGTTGAAAAATTCTAGAAGCCCAAAGACAGAACTATACAAATCACCTGGAGGAAATATATTTTACGAAAAAAAATTACAACGTTATTTTTCTTCTAAAAAAATGAAAAGAAAATGAAGACAGAACTCGTTATGACCAACCATGTCATATAAACCTGAAAGCTAGCTTCCATGTGCCTTCTCCGCATGCTGTTTAATCTGCCTTCCGGTCTGCCTTGATATTTAATACGAGGTGATGGTCCGTTCGGAACCCCGGATTACACTGTAATAGCAACTTGGGAGGTTTCCCGACGTCGCCAGCAAAGAACCAATTCCTATTTTTTAAATCCCTGTTCTGGCCATGTGCTGTCAAAGTGGGATCAAATATCATCCCCATATCGGCAACGGGAAGAAGACGGTCATACCACTGCCAACAAACAGAAAGTTGCCCAGAGGCGGCCTCCCAGGGGCAGCTCCAATGGATGTGCGGTATTACATACTTGCATTTCTTAAAACATGCAAAGATGGTCGCCTCTGTCACCCAAGCCCTTGGGACTCGAGTGGCCAACTGAACGCCAGCCGAGCCAACCGAGCCAGCCTTGCACCCACTGTGCTGGGCCCTCGGCCATGTCCAGCCAAGAAAAAAAGAAGACCAATAAGGCTGAGGACAACAAAACACATCACCGGCAGCCTTGCTGACATACAAGGCAGAAGATAAGTCATCACTGACGATGCAGCGATACAGCCCATCACAAACAAGACTTCGAAAAAAAAGTAAAACTGGCATTTGCGCTGAAAAAAAAACAATGACGATTTCCATAGTCCAAAAGTACAAAAAAAAGATCCGCAGTCCATTACACGTCGTTTTGTGCCGGACAATCACCACCCTTGCACCGTGCCACCATTGCAGACTGTTCGTACAAGATAATCGAGTCTCCACGGTAGGTCGAGGCTATCGTGCCCGGGTAGAAGACCGGGGTTTGTGTCCTCCTTCCCTCTCCTTTTTTTTCGTGACATCCTGCTGTTGTGTGTAGCCCTCCCTTGGGAGTTTTTTTTGTAGTTGGTTTTATACAGTTCCGCTGGGTCAGCCCGGCTAATAAGCCGGCCTGTGCGTTTTTCTCGAGGCCAGTCGTGGCCCATGGGTACGGCGTTGTGTCCCTCTTGGTAGACAAAGTTACTGGCGGCGGTATAACGTGTGCGTAGTGTAGATTGTGTCCGTATATCGCGTGTTGTTCAGGGTCGTGTCCAGTACTCTCTCCAGGATCCGGCCGTCGGCAGAGTAGTCTCCGAAATCCCAAAGATGAAGTGGTCTCTGTTAGACAAAAAAGCGCGGAGAAGACCTCAAAGACGAGGCCACCGAAAACGACAAAGGCAAAGGACACCTGGAGGGGGAGAAAAGAAAGAGCGTGTTAGCACGGCCGGGCCATTGGCCTCCCGACAAACAAGACAGACACGTAGTTGGGCATTGAACCTACCCAGAACGAGCGGCGAGACGGGCGCCTTCTGCACCTCCTTATTGCGGCGCTTCAGCTCGGCCTCGGACTTGCCGCGACGGGCGTCCTGCTCCTTGCGAACTTGGCGTTGCGGCGGCCGCTGCTCGGGGGTCTGAGCCTGGAGGAGAGGAAGGGGCCGTTAGTAACAGGGCTTCGGCCAGATTTGGACAGCATCGTCCGACGAAGTGAGGTCAAAGGTATACCATTGTGAGAGATGTTTGCGATGAGAGACAGCGGAAAAAGAAAGAACGGCTTCACGAGAACGCGAGGTCGAGGTCGAGTCAAAGATGCGGTCACAAAGACAGTCTGAGTTGAGAATGTGCGTCAGAAGGTACCGGCTGTCGTGGCAGGGAGAGCGGTGCTCAAATGGGTGGCGAGGGAGAGAGAAGGTTGGCAGGTTGTCGAAAAGTGCGTTGTCTTGTGCTCGGTCGTCGTCGGCCCCTTTGGATGCTGGAAACTGGGTGGTGGTAATGTAGATGGCTGGCCCTAAACCCCATATATTAGCAAGGGAAAGAGCTATGGACAGATCGGACACGTTTTCGCGCATTTGCGCCACCTTGCGCTTCTCTCAACGCGCTCTGTGGCCCCTGTGCTTGGGCGGCTAGTCTGTTTTAGGGCGTTAGTCATTTTCGCGGAAAGAAGGGGCGAACGCCGGGTTTTAGGGGCCACCAGGTGCCTTCCAGGGGAAGGGGGTCTGTTGCGCACGTGCAAACGATTGGCGGAAGGAGCGCCCCAGTGGAAGACCAGTAAAAACCCGACGTCAGCCAAAGCCTCCATAGAAGAAGGGACGATATACGGAGAAAGATATAGTTCAACCAGCCACAGCTGTCGACGACGGCCGGCTCTTCACTTGACCTCGTCACAAGAATCCGATACGAAAATGCTGCGGCCCGTGTTCTAGCCCGCACGGCCCCGGCCTCCGGCAGGTCGCCCGGCCCCGGCCAGCCATCATCGCCGGCGGTGGAACTCGTCCTCTTCCGAGCCATCGGCATATGTATGCGCCTCTTGGTTATGCTGTTTCTCTGTATCTTGGTGGCTAACCCGCTGCAGTCCTCTTTTCTTCAAGACGTTTGGCCCGCCCATCACCAAGGTCTGCCTCATGGCTGTACTTCACCTACCAGCTCGTCTTCTTCGGCTGGACCAAGCTCGAGCAGGATGAGATCCGCAGTGAGCGGCAAGGTGCGTGTTTCTTGCCTGGTTTTATACGTCTTGCGCCTGGCTAATGTCAAAATAGCAGAGATCTCTTCGCTGGAGGCAAAAGTGAAGGACCTTTCAAGAGAGCAAAAAGGCGTAGTGGTCTAGTCTTGGACTTGTAGTTGCATCAACGGGGCTCGAGAAAGGTCATTCTGGCGTTCATGGTTCCGGTTTGTTTTATTACAATTATATTTTGTCTTTTTGGTGTGAAACGGACGGTATTATGAGGTTTGTTATTTTATATGGTATATTAATGTAAAATCAACTTACTATACGAAAAAAAAAAGAAAAAGTAAGCCTTTTTTAGTTATATATTTCAAAACCACGATGACCGAACGGAGCAGTCGAAAAATTGGATACAGAATTTGTTAAAAAAGATAGGAAGAAAATAGATAAAAAGCCAGTAATTCATTTGCGCAGAGTGAAGGTCTAAAAACCTCTACTCAATTATAAAAACGCCACAGGCTTTGATCCCCTAACCAGCCTGTCCTGCCAAAACGCCTTATCCCAAAACCAACCACCGCGTGCGACGTGGACGCAACCGACAGGTACAAATTAAAAACAAACCCGCAACTCTACAATACGGCTGCCACAACAACGGCGGTGCCCACTGCCAGGGCCATTGCAGACCACGACTGCCGCAGCCTCGAGGACTGGCTGAGAAGTTAGTGCGCCGACCGGGGTAATTGCACGTCACATAGCCGTCCTGGTCCGCAGACGTGCGGATGCCGTAGCTTGTGTTGAAGCCAATGAAGCCGGGCTGCGGGCACGAGAAGCCCGATTGCCGACGGACAGCTCTGCACGAGGTTGTAGCACAGATCCTCGCAGGGCAGGACCTCCTTGTATGGGCGGGCGCGATCGTCTCGTCGATGAACGGGTTGCGAGACGAGTTAAACGCCGTGGTATTGGGGTACTGGGCCGCAACGGCCGGGTCAAAGGAACAGGCCTGTGCCGGGGTTTGGGCTGGCTGATGGCGCGCGGCTGCAGCCATGTCGAGTTGTCGGAAAAAGTCGGAGCACCGCGGAGATGGCGACGGAGCAAAGCCAGGTCTTGTAGGCGGCCTGGCAGAGCAGGTGCGGGCCAGCGAGTAGCGCTGCGTGTCGGGCGCCTCGCAGGGATCTGCGCCAGCACATTTGTAAAGATGGTCGAACATGTCGGACGCGTACTTGTCATAGACGTTGGCGAGGTCGGTGGCGCTGGCAAAGCGCTCTGCGTTGCCCGGCACGGCGTACGCCGTCTCGTTGCAGAACGTCAGGTTGTAGACGACCTCACAGGTGGTGTCTGCAGCCTTGGTCTGGAAGGTCGTCGCCCCGCGCCACCTTTCCGCCACCGCCGGCGACGTTGGACCCGATCTGGCCCGTGCCGTTTTGCGGCAGCGCTGCGAGAATGCCCACGTAGCTGCTGCTGGCGTTGAGCCCGCTAAAGTAGAACTGCTGCTTGGGCAGGTTGCCAGGCCGGCCAGCGTCATGCTCGTCGTGACCATGCTGGTAAACTTGCCATTGTTCGTGGCCGCAATCTGCGCGTACGTCTGCAGGCCGCAGTACGAGAAGCGCACACCGTCGGCGGACCGGTCCTCGGAGTTTTGCGCAAACATGACGTACGGCTCCACGGCCAATAATATTAGCGTCCGTCACGGCGTCCGTGCTGTCCGTCAGGTTGTGCGTGATCAGCAGAGTCGCGCTCGCGTCCGCTGTCGACCCCAGATAAGGTTCGCATCCGTCTCGTTGTCGTAGCTGTGGTAAAATCGTCCACCGACGCCGCCAGCTGGAAGTTGTACTGGCCAGAGAGCATTGTGGTCGAGATGTTGGCGCCGAAATGCCAATGTACACGTCGCTCGACACGTTGACGCTGACCATGACCCGCGGCCCTCGGTGAAGACGTGCCACGTCTGATGGTGATCCGGGTTGCTTGCCGGGCCCGATGTGAGATGTTCTCGGGCGTCGTCGGCGGCAGCTGCGGCGCTGCTTCGCTGATCGTGGCGACAGCAGCTGCGGCTGGATGCAACTGTTGGCCGAGAAGTACACGGTGCGCGAGTTCCATTGCTGGCCTGCCGCCGTGATAACAGCGGCTGGCCGCTGGCACCGTCCTCCTCGTCCAGCAGGAGGCTGCCGCTGTCTCGCTCATCGGTCTCCCTCGCCCTCCTCGTACCCAGCGTCCGCCTCCTCAGCTCGATATCGCGCACCTTCTCGCGGGCCTCCTCGTCGTCCACGTCCCGGTCAAAAATGAGTGCCTTTTCACAAACACAAAGACCTGCGTTGTGCCTGGCACGACGTTGAGCGTCTCGGGCACATTGTTGGCCAGCGACGACAGCGCCGGCGGTGCCCGGCCGAGATGCCCCTGTCAAAGACGCCAAACTCTGGCTCGTACACCGTTCCCTGCGAGCTGCCGTCTCCCAATGCCTCTTCTGTGCCCACATCCCCTTGCAACAGAGACCGGAGCATGCCCTTCAAGAAGCCGCCTCCGCCACCGTCGTTGTGCCATCGGTCTTCCGAGCGATGGCGATCAACATCGAGTGTGCCTGCGTCTGCCTCGGCCGTGGCAGCAACAGCTGATATGTGTGAAAGGGAGGGAAGAAGGAGAAAGAGGAGCGGCAGGAACATCGTCAGGGCCGACGACAGGCTGCCTGACGTCCCACGACGCATGGGGCGGGTGGGAGGTTGTGTCTTCTTATTTTGTGTCGTTTCGCGAGGGATGGAGTAAACTGCCGCAGACAATGTCTCTTCCGTCTTTTCGGAAACGAGCTGCCCTCTCAAGGAGCCGGCGATTGTTGTGGGTTCTATGCTTCTATGTCTATTCCGTCCCGCCGGCGGCATCGGCAGGCGTGTTGCTCGTACCAGCTGGCCGCTGCCGTCCCTCGTTATGGCGCTTCCTCGTCTTGCTTATTTGCTTGCTATCGAGAGACGCAATTGATCGTTGATGCTGCTCGAATTTGTCGGCTCGGTGGGTTGGACACAGTATGATCGTAGTATTGCTTTGTCGGATCGTAGACAAGAGTGTATGGAAAACATCTCCGGGAGGCCTGCGCCGCAAACGTAGGATGGGGTCGAGACACATTGGGGGGGGATAAAGGAGTTGCAAAAAGAGGCTGACGGGTGTTATGAGTTTCATAACAGGGGACTTTGACAATGCGTTTTGGGGCCTACGAGTAGTAACCTAGTTCCTTGGGCCTAGCTCACAACGGCACAGGCACTGGAAGCAGCGCCTCTGGAGTAGTGTTTCTATTTCTGGCCTGGCCCCTGGAAAGCGCACCTTCTCGTTTTAGGCTGTTGGCCATGTTGTGGCGGCAGGCGCAAGCCACAACAAGCAATGAAATCACACGCGGTTCGTACTCGTAGGCAAGGAGGGCCACGAATCCCGTACACGACGTAGAGCCACGCCCTTTCTGTCGTTTTTGGCTGTGCCTTGCCTGAACGCGAGTTGCGTTTGACTCTTGCGTGGTCACAATGCTTCTCTATCACAGTATCATAGTTGGTATTTAAGAGCCGAGTGCCAAGCGATATGGTCAGAGTCAAAAAAGAAAGAAAAAAACCCCCCAAAAAATGATCAAGTAAATTCGCAGAGACCTCCACCTCACAAAAGAGCCGAGGGATCGGATCAACATCAAAGCACACTTTTCGACACTTTCGAGGAAGCTGGAAGCTCCTTGCTGTCTATGCAGTTGATCGCGAGCACCATGCTGCATCGCTGAACTGGATGATTGCCGGTGCGGTCCAGAGCCCTAAATGGCCAAGAGAGTAGACATACAAGATACACACATATAAGCAAGGAGCACAGGATCAAAAGAAAAGGTCAAAGAAAGGTAAAGTAATAATAAACCAGAAAATACCCATCCTAAGAAATGTTGCCAGTACGGAACCAGCTAATGAACATACAAAATCCCAGCGTGCCTCCATCCGTCGTGAGAGATGACATGAAAGAGAAAACGAGACGAGCATAAAAAAGAGAAAAAAAACCAAAAAAAAAACAAAACAAAAACAAAGCCAATTGTCTATGCGGTGTCTCCCCGTCCTGGCCGCCGGATCGGCTCTTATCATAAAATCATGTCCAGCGTCAAGAGGGAAGAAATGAAAACAAAACATAACTGAAATTGGAAGGCGACGGGATCAGAAGCAATGGAGGGTCGGGCGTTCTTGTCTAAATTGTCGGGTCTCTATGGCGAGATTAACGGGACATGGGTACGTCAAACGATCCCTCCCTCTTCTGTGGTCGAATTTGGCGGTGGAATGAAGCATTGCTTTCTTACGGATAGCCCCGTCCATCTCCTCTAGCCCCCCACGGCATCGGAATTCGTCTCAGCCGCTGTAGCTGCTGGTTAGGGTTGGACATGCCGAATCACGAGAGGGGAAAAAGGAAACGGGAGATGGCGAGAGAAAGCCGCGTCAAGGCAAGTTGCCCAACACGTCAGACAGAGAGCGCTGGCTCGGGAGGCGAGCTCGCAGCTGATACACTGCCTGTGCAGGCCAAGCTGCTGTTGTTTACTCTGTCTTGGCAGGCGGAGTCGGCCTTGGCACGCAGGCCAGCGGAGCCCGACTGGTTGAAGTAGCGGCCGAGCGTGGGACGAGGAACGAGCGGAAAATGATCTGGGCGCCGCTAAAGGGAGGAAGTGAAACACAATGATTAGCCTGCAATTCTCTGGCGGACCAGCGACGGGGAGCTAAAGGGCCGGATCGTCTGTCGAGCTCGGCAAGCTTGAGGGAGGGTAAGAAAGCTTACCTGAAGTAGGGCAGAGACAGCCACAGTAGGAAGATGAAACTTGAAGGTGTAGTAGAAGGGGAACCAGTACACCACGTTAACGAAGCTCTCGGCAACGCTGTTCAAAAAACAGTTAGCTATTTGGTTTCTGATGGAAGGCTCCTGGGGGTTGTAGCATACGTGAAAGAAGGAAAAGACGACCCAGTAAGTCAGCCATTGCGTGTTCATCCGTCTTGCTCGCTGTGAAGAGAGCCTCCAGCGAGAAGTAGCCGGGGATAACGAAGCCGGCAAAGTTGGTCAGGAAGCTGACCGCCGAGGTTGAAGATGATGAAGAACAGATACAGGGCGACGAGGCCGAGGGCGGCGTACGACTTGGGAACGTTGGTGTTCTTCTCAAGGTTGTTGAGCACGGGGTACTTGGAGAGCTGTTTTGGGAGGTGACGCGAAGCACATGTTAGCATGAAGCTCTCGGCACACGAGAGTACGGGTTGGATGGTTGCTCGTGATCTCGCAGCATGCCCGGGCGTGTTGCGTCATCGGCCGGACTCGAGTCCAACGATCCAATAGGAGCTCGTGAGAAGGACAAATGAGGCCGCGAAGCCGAGACGAGCACAGAACATAGAACAAATGGAAACGGGAGGCATAGCACCGCTGTGCAAGCAGGACCATGACCAAAGGGCTAGAAAAAGCCAAGCCCGGAACAGAAGGGAAGACGGAGGAGGGGGGAGGGCGGAGAACGGGGGAGCACTGACCTCGCCGTCGAGCTGCTTCAGGTAGCCCTGAATACGGTCTTGGGGAGTAGACGACATTTTGATGGATTGCTTCTGGAGGTTGGTAAAGGCTGAATTGCGGGAGGGCTGGTATTGGGTATGGATGCGAAAAGATTAATCTGTATCTGTGCGAAGAGCAAAAAAAGGAAAAAGTTAGAAACGAGGCGATTCGTCAGACAAAGCCCAAGGAAGGGCTCCAGAAGGGAAAAAAAAGAGGACACCGTAGTTTGGGATAATCCGGAGGGTCTCAGTGGACACGGGTCCGGGGTCCTGCTTGCTGTCCCAGTGGGCAAGACAAGCTCAGGGGATATGGGGATGGGTAACGAACCTGCGAAGCGTTGAGGCTACACGCGGGGGACGACGATGGGAGAAAGATGGATGGAGTTTTTTGTGTAAAGGTGAGAGAAGACGAAAACGAGATCGGTCTTTTTAGAGATCCAAGGCAAGGCAACGAAAATTGAGTCGGCGGAAGGAAGCAGGGGCGGGAGGGAGACAGGAAGTGGGCAGCACAGAGATAAGTGGAAAGGGTGGGTTCTGTGGCAGGACCGAAGGGCACAGAGGCAAGCTGGGGCAAGCTGAGACGGGGATGTTCAAAGGCGACGAAGTGGGCGGCTTCCAGGGCGTGTGTGGCCAGTCCGGGCGTTATCTGGCCTGGGGCCTTGCTGCTCAGCTTGCTCCAGTGCGCTACAAAGGTCTGCTTGCCCGCTAGCAAGGCAACTAGCGCCCTGTAGCTTGCCTATTAGCCGGGCATGGATGAGTTCAGCAGCGCAGACGGCAGTGGTGACGTATTTTGGCACTGTGGCGTCGAGTGGCATGTGCTTTTTTTTTGTTTCAGCAGTCTGTCGATGACGATCGCAACGCAAATCGAGTGTCGAGGCAGTAACTGTGCGAAAAGTGTTTATTTGACTATAAGCACGGCCCGAGAAATTCGCAGCTTCCCTGGTCTCGATCTTGAATGCCTTGAAACCAAGGCAATAAAACGCTACGCCTAAATGGATGGTAGCGGTACAAAATTGGATAAGCGGAAATCTATTATGTAAGTCGAGTATCCATACAAACAGGCTGCTAAGCCCAAACCAGAGTGGTCAGCAAGTCAACAAAGCGGCCGGCCAATCACAGCCCAGGGACCCCGTGACTCGGCGGCTCGGATTGTGGAGCGCTGTGGTTTGTTGTCGAAATTGGCAGTTGTGGCTGGAAGGAGCAATGCGCCCGCATGTTTTGGTTCCCCTGGAGACAGGACCGGATATTTTGTTAGCCCACCAAAATAAAAAACAAATTTCGGCCAAACAATCCCTTCTTTTTGCCTCACCACGCCTCAACCAGCCCTGCGTCTCGCGGCCCTTTTCCACCACCCAGCACCCGCCACCCGCCCCAACAGGCATCGCCGCCGTCTGCAAATCACTTTATGTGCATTGCCTCTGCCTCGCTCGCTCGTTTTTACCTCGCTTTGGATAATTGCAAACGCCGGTTCGGAGGCGCGGCTGAGGGCTGTTTTTCTCACTGTTTTTCCGCTGCAATCTCGTTGTTTTGGCCGTTCTGGAGTCTGTTTTCATCGCTTTGTTTTGGCAACAGCGGGGCGAGACACAAACATTGGAGAAACATTGTCGAAAACATCAACAAGCTCCCTGCTTCCCGCAAGCCACATAAGGTAAGGCCGCCAACGGCAGTCCTCTTTTGTCCTCTTTTGTTTTGATTCCCCGTCTTTTCATCCTGTCTCTTCTCTTGTCTCTTTGACCCCTTTTGTCTTCCACTCCTCTCCCTCGTCGTTCGTTTCCATGCTTGTTTTTGTTTTTGTTGCTGCTGCCCATCATCGCCCATCGCCCATCGCCCATCTATCCCCCTGCTGCCTTGGCTGTCTTGTTCATTGTTCTGACGTCCCGCTCGACAGCAGCTTCCCCGTTACCTTCAGCCCCCCACACAGCACACAGATGGCCACTACCATGGCCGCTGAACTCGTAGAAGCGCGACGCCGGTGTCGCGGGCCTCGACCAGCTCCATGCACAGCGGCAGCACCCAGCCCAACCTCGAGCACAGCTTCCCCGAGCTGTACTCTGCGACACCGTGGCTGGACGACAGCGATGCCCACGCCCAGCACAACAACGCCCACGCGCACCACGCACACGCCAGCCAGATGGCTCAAAGGCCGGCCTCGCCGGCGTGCATCCCCTGACGCCCGAGGACATCATCCTGCAGGCTGCGTCCCAGCTCGAGGCCAACGGCGATTTTCTCCGGGGCTCGGATGCCTCCATGGCCGCGTCGGTTATATGGCACGCAGTCTTTCCACCACCATGCGAATGGCCTCAGCCACCAGCACTCTCTTCCGGCGACACGAGCTTTGGCGCGGATGCCAGCTTTGGCGACCTGGATAGCCAGATGGACTTGACCCGTGACGGCAACGAGGAGGGTGACTCGTCGTTAGCAGCGAGTCTTCCGGCTCCCGGCGTGGTCTAAGCCCTCGCGTTCTAGTGCAAACAACGAGCTTGAGATGCGCCAGCTGTTCAATGCCACACAAGGCCCGCAGCCTGCAAGACGTCGCTGAGGAGCTGCACGGCAACGAGCGCGTCCGCAATTCGGAGCGCACGCGCCAAGTCTTTGCCATGCTCTGGTGAGTCGGTCTCGGTACTATGCCTCAACTCTCAGCTTTGCTGGATATATTTGTCCAACAATGTCTCACCAATTGCAGGATCAACCAGGTATGCTCAAAAGGCAAGGGCTCCGTCCCCGTGGCCGTGTCTACGCCAACTATGCGTCGCGGTGTGCAACTGAGCGCATCACGGTGCTGAACCCTGCCAGCTTTCGGTAAGCTGGTACGCGTCCTCTCCCCGGCCTGAAGACGCGTCGGTTGGGTGTTCGTGGCGAATCGAAATACCACTACGTGAACTTTACCCTGGCTGAGGATGAGTCCGATGTCCGGGATTCGCCAAGGCTACAAGGCCTCTGTTGGACAGCGTCAGCTTCTCACACGGCTTTGCAAACGAAAGGTAGAGTGAACTAGATCGACGACGACAAGATACACCTCACAACACAGAACTGGTCTATTTACTAACGTAAACGTAAGCTGCAGCAACAACAGTGTGCCACAGGAACCGGCCTGCCGGCCAAGGCCGTCTTTGTCCCGCAGGAGTAGCGAGCCAACATCCGCTGGCCAGTCCGACCAACAGAAGCAGAGTGGCCAGTCCCTGTCACACCAGCAACGCCTCCACCAGCAAGCTGCAGCAGCACCAGGACGCGCAGAAATCCTCATCGGCCGAATATGTACAGTGCCTCTACAACAGCCGGACGCGATGAGGTATCGACCAGCTGAACGCGACTGCCCCGAGCAAAAACTGTCCAGAACCTCTTCCTGGCGTCTAGTGCCGACACGGAGCCCTTCTCACAGAATGATCCCCTGGTTCTGCCGCGTATTGGACTTTTCTTGCCAACCGGTACCGACCCGATGCGGCCAAGTCTCTGGTTGCCCTCTACCGCTCCCACTGCACGTCCCTCGTCGAGTGCGGTGCGCTACTGGCAAAGAGAAAACGTTTTTCCACCTGTTCACGTCTTTCCACGGCACTCTTCACGATGCCCGTCCAGAAGCTGTTTGCCAACCGGCGATTGCCCCATGGATTGAGGAGTGCGACTTTGCACTATACCAGCGCATTATGCGCATTATCTCGGGCCTGACCCTACAGGTTGTGCGAAAGCCCGTCCTCGACACACTGAGAACATTTCCGAAGGCTTGTGTCGCACATTCGCGAGTCTTTCCAGGGACAGCCAGCGCATGTCGTGCGAGCCAAGGAAGCTCCTGCCCCACGATCTTTTGCCTGGTCTGCTGGGACCGTGCCTCCGTCCGTGTCAACCTGACTGCGCATGCTGCCGCCAACATGCTCTCCAATCCCGCTAACCGCGATCAAATGTACCTGGATTGGATACGCTTGTTCGCGTGCGCAAGGTCGCCGAGTCCTGTCCCCGCACGCGGCATGGATGATGTTGTGAACCTGCATTATCTCGCAGCTGCGTGATCTTCTCGATCCGGTTCGATGTCGCCTGGGAGCTGGAGTCGGCTACTCTGTACGGCGAATATGCTGCACGCAGTGGCCGCGGATAGATAGCGAGAACCCTCTTGACGGCGGTGCCTCAAACGTGCTGGACCGCTGGGTCAACCTGCTGCAGTCTCTTCCTGGCCGCTTTCCTTACGCATCTCACAGGGGACATTGGTCTGGTGTGTTGCAACGCATTGGCACGGCTGTCATGCGCGACCTCACCATCCAGCAGGGCAAGAGCTTTGGGCTCCTGGTGGGTCACACAAGTGCTGGATCGATGAGATGGTAGCCTTCCTTGCAGAGCAGGGTGGCTTCCTGCGGCAGACTTCCTCGCATCAGGACTTGGCTCGGCAATTTCCAGGCGGCGGTGTCTCCCAGAAAACGCCTCCGTTGGCCGTGACCTGAACCGCCAAGATCTCGTTATAGCCGGCGCACGGAGTGACGACGCGAACTCGCCCCACACATTTCGCAAAAAATTCCCAGCCTGACCGGGCCACCTTTCCCCTCGGCCCCGGGCCACAGCGCGACCACGATGGCGGAATCATTGACACGTGGAGTATCGGCAACGCGAACCAACGATGACAGGGAATCGGCGATCCCGCACGCCAGACGAGGGATTCCGATAGAAAAGTTTTTGCTTCTCAAACCGGCGACAGCCAGGACCTGATGGTCAGCGCCGGCCTGCATTAATATCCCCACGTACATACTACCGGGACGAGGCGGGCCAAACAACTGTTACAGCTGTTCTGCAGTCTTCATTCGGTCCCCTTCTCCGCAGGCTTTTATATTTCGAACAGTCCGGCGCGTCTGGGTTTATCTCTTTGCACATTTTCTGGAGCTCTTCTGCATTACCGTTTTTTTTTTTCCGGGCTGGCTGTTTTGATTGCTCCATTGGTTCATTACTTTTTACTCGGTTCTGTGCTTTTTCTGTCTTGATATTTCTTTCTCCGTCTTTCTTTATTAGCTTTTGGAGTTTGAGGAGACGGTTCTCTCTTCTGCATTCACACACAGCATCAGAGATCGAACTCTGGTGCATGATTGGATGAAGAAACGAAGGGGCTTCGCGCGTGCCCGGTAATACCAGGCGGCTTCATCTTTTTGTAAGGTTGGAATGAGGCAAAATGGGCGCCTGGGAGCGGATGGGCACTCAAAAAACGAGAAGCTTGAGCAGTAATATACCTTTTGTGCGGGCATCTATTCTATTTTATCTTTCATCTCTCCCGTCTTTATTTCGTGTTCGGCTTGTTCGTCTTGTTCGTCTTCTGCGTCTTGTTCGTCTTGCTTAGACCTTGCTTGACCTTTCTATTGGTCTCTCATTTGGTGACGCGTGTTATTATTAGGGTAAGTTTATTGGAGCGCCCAGGCATCACCACCACTTCTTCACACAAGACTTGATGGGCAGAGAGGCCGGGCCTTCTTTGCCTGTCAAGTGCTCCACAAAGACGTCGGTCATCGTCGGCACACCACACACATACACGAAGACATTATCGAGGCTGCGACTGTTACTACCGGAAACACCGCCCAGAACCGCCACATCCAGGTCCGCAGTCGTGAATTCAGGAACCCGTTCCGAGAGCAGGCATGGATAAACATCTTCTTCGTTGCCCGACAAGACATCCTCGCTCCCGCTCTGCCTGTCAGGAAAACCTTGAAGCTGCCCGCGGATGGATTCGTTGCTGAAGAGCGTTGCCAACCGCTGGAGGAAAGGGATGCGCTGACTTCATTGTCTTTTCATCGTCACCGTCGCCACCATTTCTCGGGCACGCCTTCTCTCTGGCATCGGACGGAGTAGAGAAATACCACCTCGGTCCAGCACCGCCTGCTACAAAGACAACGCGTGCTGACCGGTCCTGGAGGAAAGACGCTGGAGCCTTGGGTCGGGGGAAACACAAAGCTTCCGCCGACTTGCGTATCTGCAGAGTCTTCGCCCAAGATGGTCTGCACGTTTGCCACAGCCATGCGGCAGCCGGGTTCTCGGGAGACTTCTTGATCGCTAGCTCAAGGTTAGCGTTCGGATGAGGCAGCCGTTGCCTTTGCGATGGCGCAGATGTGATAGTGAACCCGCCTGCTTTGGCGATGCCGGGGCAGAATGTATCGACCCATTGGCCGGGAGGAACTGCAGCCGCGTTTCAATGTAAGATATATAACAATTTCTGGTCGGACAACGACAACGCACCTGGATATCTGGTCTGCCGTCGGGGAATCCGTAGACGGAGAATACGGACAAGACCGCCGACGACGTGATCTTGCTCAAGACGACCAGAGTGTGAAGTGCCTGTTAGAGTGTAAAGTTTACGTGAGCTGGAAGACTGTTGAAAGAAAAAAAGGAAAAAAAGGCAGAGTTGAGAGAGGGACCCCTACCGCTTCACGGGGCTCATGGGCCGTGCGCTCTTCATGGCTTTCTAATTTGGCTATCACCCATGGGCGTGAGTAGTAGCCTTTTTTCTTCGGGGTCTGACTTTGTTGTTGTAATGAGACTCGGCTCGAATGGGAGAAAGAACCGCCATGGCAATTCATTGAAGCTGGGATATCAAAGCGGGGCGATGTCGCGCCGGCTTAGTTTATGCCTTTTCAGCCTCTATTCCAATCCGGCCAGACAAGAGGTGCCTTGGGGCTTACGTACGCCGTACGCTTCGTGCTGAGCATTTTGACACACGACAACCAAAATGCAATGGCCCAACTGCGAGCGTATATACAGCCAAGCTGTTTGATTATCCTCTCTTGATTGGAGTTACCTGAGTAATGAATAACGCACACTGCACTGTCCTCCGGCCCAGCTAACGAATCCTGGAAAAAAACCGAGTCTGCTAACCAAGGAGCCCAAAGACTTCTCACCATGACTCGAGTCGCTTTCGCCTGCACACGCGCATCGCTTTTTGGCGACGAACCTTGCGAGACGCCACGGACATGTCGCCGTGGTTGGCGAGCGTGGAAGCTGATGCCACTTCACGGCTTGCAAAGACTGTCCGCTAAACCGGTGCCACAAGATTCTTCGCAGGCTCTGGCCTGTTTCTTGACGGAAGACCTCTGCTGATCGGAGGTTGGCCCGACAGCGTGTCGTCTTCCTCTGGGTCGGGGCTGTTCTTTGCAGCATCGGCAAACCACAGTCGTCGCTCGAAATGGCAAAACAACTCGTCCCGGTCGGCCGCGTTGACAGTTCTCAAGGGCCTTGCCTTGAAAGGACCAGTCTCCAGCTTGATGGCCGATCCAAGCTCCCATTGTGTCGACCAAGAGGGCCGTCTTTGCCGTCGGCATACTCCTGGAGAGACTTTGCAATCGGAGATGTTGGACGCCATTGAGCATTGGAAGCTTCCGAAATGCCTCTCGCTCGCTGGATGCAAAGATTATCTCCGCTGATGACAGCAGTCCCATTCTCATTTTCTGTGCCTGCCGCCTCGTATTCGTCGCATGTCTCTGATAGAACGCGTTCAGAGCTGGCTGGCGTCTTGCGGTTGATCGGGAGTGCGGGTAGAGGTCGCTCTTTTCGCGGCGCTGAGGGCTGCAGAGCGTCAAGGCCGTCCGTGATGAGAAATAGAAAGACGATCCGTTTAAAGAGGAAAAATCAAAACTCGACACCGCCATTCTGTTGCATCCGTCCGCAGAGTGCTTTGGCTGGGCTTGCACAGAGAAAGTCGGGCTTTTCAGACGGAGCCAGCTGTAGCAGCCTAAGATTCTCCCACGACCGTAGTGGAAGCGGAATGATGCATATTGGGCGCGTCCTTTGGGTCAATCAAGATGGTAACATAATAGTTTGCCATCTGCGGGTTTTCGAGGAGCCGTTGCTTGATGAGACTGGACTGTTAGACAATTAAAAAAAAGAAAAAGAAAACTGTCGGACTGTTGCTTCTGAGTGTCACGGAGACACAAACTTACGCAACGCCGTACTTGTCGCCGCCGCGATATGGATCCGGCTGTGGTGTCTCCTGGCTCGCGACTTTGCTCGAAACACTTGGACCTCGATCAGTCCGCCATCGTGGGCAATGGACGTGCCGCCCCGACCCGTAGGCCACGAAACGAAAGCAGCGGGATTCGATGCCATACTGTGTCATGACAACGCCATTGTCGCTGACTGGTAGTAGGCAGACGGCTCAAAGACGCAGCACCTGGTGCGCTGTCTCCCATACAAGAGTCTCGGGAAACATGTCCCCATCCCATGGGACCAGCCACTTTGGGCCCGGCCGTTTGATGGTCTACCCCGGGAAGAACAAATACTTTGTGCCCAATTGGTGCTTGCTCATAACATAGCGGAGGTAAAAGTTTTGTATCTGAGGAGAAAAGTGTCAGATATCTGGTCGTTTCATGTGCCTTATTTGCAAAAAAAGGGAAAAAAAGAAATGCGGACAAAGGCGCCACATACCAGGCGCGGACGGTATATAGACCGAGATTTTGGGATCTGCGTGCCTCTGGGCATCATCGGACAGGTTGCCGTCGGTTCTTTTTCAGCCGCCGAGGGCTGGAGAAACCCGCGCCGCTGTATCTTGAAGACTGTAGTCCGCCAAGACGGATGAAGAGCCGTCGGGGTGCGGAAACTCGGGGAAGACGCTGTGGTCGGACGCTTGCCACGATCGACAGCTCAACGCCGCGGAAAGCAGGCATCGCAGCGATCGATGAAGTGGCCCGGCAGAAGCGTGGCTGACAGTACGCATATGGGGAAGAGTGAGGCGTGATAGTATAAGAAATAAGGGGGAAAATTTAGATTTCGCTTCATAGAAAGGAGGCGTTGTGCTCCAAGAAAGGAAGGAGCGATCGTGCACGCGCTCCTTCTCAAAACGGTCGAGCACTCAAACCTAAACTCGACGACAACAACGACGCAGACAAAGCCCATATCACAGCGATGGCTACAACAGCCACCGAATTGCGAGAATGCCGCCATGAACAGAAGCGAAACATATGCCGAGTGCCTTTCAATTGTGCGGGCAATGCCCCTCAAAGCCGAAATGTACAGTACAAATCTTTCCGTGTCTTTCTCTCCACCACCCGCGACCATGTTCGATATGCCAGATGCTGGCGTCTCAGCCCCCCCCACTTGTAGGGTCGTTTTGATGACCCGAGCACTTCTGCGTGTCCTCGTCCTTGCCAGCAGGCCCAGGTTCCGTATCTGGCCCGCGTTCGGTTGCGGCATCTCGTGGGGTGGCGGCCTGGGCTTTCCGGTACGCTAGCTGGAGCGTCCTTACGCGGGCGGCCTGTTTTTGTGTCGCGGTGAGTGAAATTCTTTCCAAAAAAAAGTGTGTAGACGCCGTAGACAGCACGGACCTCCTTCTTGTGGTGCAGGCACTCGTAGTAGTCCTCGAGAAGCGGCGTGCACTTCTTCTTTGCCGGCCTGCGTCCTCGCCGGACGAGTTGACGACCATAGCAAGCAAGCATTTCCTGCCAGAAGGGAAAGCACCGGCCGGGGCCTAGAAAATGGCACTGTTAGCACACCGTCCAATTGCCGTTGCCGTTGCCGTCTGCGGTGGCTCTTTGGATCCTATCCTCAGGCCATTAAACGCTCATTGCTGCCACGCACTCCGTTCAAGCCGAAACGGAGCCATAGTGTATGCGTTGGGTAAAGTCGGAAGTCAATTGGCATCTGCGACACAAGGGCGATGGGAGGCGGGTCGTCGTGGAAGCGGTTCGTCGTCGCCGGTTCTGTCGTGGAGAACGCTTGGCCTGGAGAAACAATCGTCGGTAGTTTGGCGATGCTCTTTTGGATGGGGCCGCAGAGCAGCAGAGGAGCCAATGGGGTGCGGCGGCAGGGCTCACACCTCTTTTCTTGCGCCTCAATTCCACCAGCCACGTTAAGCAGAATTACAGCGTCTGCAAATGGACAGGACCAGACGCAGGTGTCCACAGCTCGATGGGACCCACAGTGGCAGCTCTTACTGGTTCGTACCTGCTGTTGCTAGCTTGGGCCTAGGGGAACACTGGCAACGACAATCCATCCTTCACGACATCACCACCTCGATCGCACGACCGCGACAAATTCGCCGCTTTTGCACCCTGACGCACGCAATGCGCTGACTACACCGTTCTGAAACGCTTCTAGACTACTTCGATACGAGTCAAACATCCCAGCGCGGCGCGCAATAACCGCCATGTCGGCCGTCCTGTCGCCCTCCAAAGTTGTCCTCCTCGCGGCGCAATTTACGGCCACTGGCGACATTGCAAGCCTCGCCTCGCTGGCTGCTAGCCACGGCGACGTGCTGCGCAAGAAGCTGATTCTTCGCCTGCTCCTTACATACCTGCCATCGCACCTCCCGTCCGAAGAATACCTGCCGCTGCTGCAGAGCCTCGAGTCCGCCGACTACTCGAGCTTCTTCCCCCTGCAGGAGATTGACGCCTCGAGTGTCCAGTCGCTGTCCGACGAGCAGGCCTCCAAGAAGGTGCGCAAGCTGCGCCTGCAGCCTCTCGCTCTTCCGGGTGCCGAGTCCTCCAGAACGAGCAGCAATGGCCCGGCAACACAGCAGAACGAGGACGAGGACCCCGACGCTCAAGAGCCTGAGGACCCGCTGGCCATCTTCCTGATCCAGCGGGCGTATGCGGTCGACGATGGCTCTGGGGCTCTGCCCGAACTGCCAGCGCTGCTGGCGCCTTTTTCTCGGCCGCTCCTACCACCTGCGCACGTGGACCATCTCCGTCCTGCTACCCCTCCTGCGGCGAAACTGCGAATACTACCCCGATGCGCCCGTGCAGCAGACACTGGCTGATTTTGAACACCTGCCCGACCGTCTGGCTGTGGCCCGCCTGCTCTCGAATACCGGTTCTCGTGACGACACATTGCCCTACGTTGGCCGCGACCTGCGCGGGCTGATGGCCCTTGGCTGTACAACGAGCAACGGTGGATCAAGAGACGAGGCCGAAGAGCATCGACTGAGTCTTCATCTCAACAAGAACAAGAACAGTCAACAGAAAGCGAGGTGCAGAATGGCGGACGACGAGGTCAATGGTCTGCCACCGAGCCTCTGTTCCTGGGTGGGAGGAGGTGCTGCTGTGGCTCACGATGCAGGCAGGCAAGTCGTGGCGCGTGGCCGCCAAGGCCATTGAGCAATGGGACGGGCCCAGCGACGCAGACCTCGGCGGCTACGGCACCATGTGGCTCGACGAGCACGAGCAGGGCTATCTCGAGCGCCGCTATGCACGAGCTGCACTGGCGTGCGTCTACCTGTTGCCCGAGGCATCGGAGGACGCCATGGCTGCTGCCCACGGCATTGTTAGCAAGATTATCGGCCTCCTCGACCAGGACCCCATTCCGGCTCTGTCGGCCGACCTGTCTCTTCTCTCCCCTATCCCCAGCACCCCCGACATTACGACCTCCTCTCATCTAAAAACGCCATCTATCTCCGCAACGACCTTTTGGACGAGGCCAACGTCCTGACCACGCCCTCACACCGGGCCACGGAGCTGCTCCATGCGCTCGTTCTCAGCGCATCGCTTCTCAACAGAATGGGCTCCTCGTGCACCATTCGCCGAGCGGGAGAGCTGGCTGTGCTGCAGAACGAGCGCGAGCAAAAGGCCGAGGCGGCCAAGGTGATCCACTGGGTGGCCTCCAACGGCTCGCGGACGGACGACCGCTACTGGATCAAAGCTCGCAACGAGGTTCTGTGGCTGCGCGACTGGGGCGCCGACGACGACTGGGGTGCAGCCCAGGCAGCACCGACCGGCAACGGTGTCTTTGGCCAGGTCAAGCGGGAATTTATCGAAGTCGAGTTCCTGAAAGCAATGCTCGCAAACACACGTAAGCCTCCAAGTCAATGTTTTTTCTTCTTTTTCTTTTTCTCTCTTTTCCCCTCTTTTTTTCTCGCAAGTCTTATACTATGACAGGTAAATTCCCCTAACGCATGCCTAGGGATTGATCTTGCACGCAAGCTGTACGAGGACTCTCCTGACCATCCGCTGTCAAAACAGCTGGTGCAAGAGACGGTTATTGCGGCTGCGATGACCGCCTATGACAATGCGTCCAACCCTAACCGGACCCGTGGCGGTCTCAAGAATGCGACGAAATGTGCGTATTTGCCCTTGGTTTCCTTCATTCAATGTCAAGTTGCAAGCATGGCTGACAGCACGCAATAGCATCCACGCGTTCCCTCGGACAGTAGACAAGTCCCTGCCCGCTACACGCCGCGCCGAAGCTCTTGTTGCAGCAACGCATGGTCTGTGCGACTACCGGCTTGTCCTCAAGCAGGGCGAGCCTTTTACGCCAGTCGTTGCTTCGCGTCCACAGCGACCCCTTGTCGATAATCGGCAAGGTGCTCGAGCAGAACCCAAAAAGCTACACCAACATCCACAGCCTCCTCACCATTGCCACGGATATTGTCGATGCTGGCCTTACCGTGCGCAACAAGGCAGGCCAGTCGGCACTGACGCCCGAGCAGGCACCGCTGCACCGCGCCATGGCCCAGCGGCGCGTTACGGCCATGTGCATTGACGCGGCGCTGAACGAAGACGACTTTGAAACGGCGTACTCGTACGTCATGAGCCGGTTGGCAGCTGATGCTGAACTGCCGATGGGCACTGCTGCTGCTGCTGCTGCTGCTGCCGCATCGACGACGGCCAACCAAGGCGTGACGGTCGACACGTGGTCTTGGCGCGCCGCTCTCGAAGCTGGCAAGTACCGTCGCACTGACCGGACAGTCCGGCCGACGCACCTGGGCACTGCGAGCGCCAACCTGGAGATTCGGCACCTGGAGCAGCGCATCGAGTGCCTGGCGACGGCTCTGCGCATTGCCCCCTCGGACACGCTCCAAGAGATCCTGAATGCTTACCGCCGCTGCGAAGAAGAGTTGGAGGCTGCTGTCCAGGCTGAGGACGAGCAGGAAAGTGCCTGGGACGAGGCTGCGGACGACTCCTGGCAGCAGCAGCATCAGCAGGAGACAGCCGACCAAAAGAGACGACGCCGCCAGCAGCAGCAGCTCCGCCACAGTAGCGGGGCAAGCATGCCTGGTGGCTTTACCGACCTCGACGGTAGCGGCTCCTCTACTACGTCGTCTCGAAGAAATACGCCACTGGCATCGCGCGTTGCTGCCGCCGCGGCCGCTGCTGCGACAGCCACTTATGGCGGCCAGTCGGCTGCACGGTCGGGGCCCGGAGGACAGGCGCGCCCGCCAGCCCAACAACGGCACCAGCGGCAGCAGTCCTCCTCGGCTCCGGCTGCCGCAGACGATGCCCGCTGTCGCTGTTTGACCTGTCCCGCGCCACGGCACGTGCGGCCTCGCGCAACTTTTCGGCACTGTCCAGTCTTCGGCAGACACGCCAACTGGTTGGGCTGAGTGGTGGTGGTGGTGGTGGTGGTGGCAGCAGCGACGGAAACGACGGCAGCAGATCATCTGCCCACGGCAGAGGCGACAGCGTCCACGACGACGACGGCGACCACCAAGACGGCGGCAGCGGGCCGCATGTGCGCAAACGCGACCAGCTGCGTGATGCGGCCATGGGCACGCTGACGTCGGGCGTAGGATGGCTGATTGGTGCCCAACCCGTTGACCGGGCCCATTCCGACCGGGAGTGAGCGGGAGAGAGGGAGGCCAGGGACGGTCGAGAGTGTCCTCTTTTGTTTTGGGCATCTCTGTTGGAATTTTTTTTTCTTTTTTTTTTTTTCTTTTTTTCGCCACAGCGGGTATGATTTGACGTTTGTTGACATAGCTTTTGGTATATGAGGTCCCGTGCTACTTTTCTGCATGTGTCTCCACGTGCGGATACAGAACAGATACACAGTATTACGACGTACGACAGGTCACGCTGGGGAACACAAAAATGAATACACCAGATGAAATGTTATTTTACTCGTGTAGCGACTATAATTGCGTTTCGGGAGGTAGCAGGGACAAAGAACACTATACAGCCTTTGTCTTTCTTGTGGAATGTACACGGGTAGAAAAGACGGTAAGAGACGCAAGGCCAATGTCAACTTTGACATTGTGTCTTATATAAATGCTTCTCTGACTAGGAAGCGGTCTCGACCGCACAAAACAAAATGATGGCGCTTCAGCAGAAAACTGGGTATGAAGGCCTCTAATGACATGTGCAATGTCTGCCTCGTCAGTGTAAACTCGAAAATAAGGGGGCTTGCATGTTGTGCAACCTGATTGGCATAAAATTAAGAAGTCCCCTGTCGGCTGTCCGCCGTCGTTCTGGATACCCGTTGGATCTTTGGTCTGGAGGTATTTGCCGCTGTGCAGTTGGCACTTTTGCAGCCTTTCACCTTTTCTTGTCCTTTCTGCCGGTTCGTTTATATAGGCACCACGGGATGACGGGGAAAAGAGGGCATATGTCGACATCCGGCCCCGGCTCGAATTATCAGGGATGGCAGAAACAAGAGGCGGCTGTTTTACCTCGTTCTAGCCAGCTCGTGTAGTTTCGGTAATGAGGACATGCGGATGTATTAGGATGTCCTGCCAAGGTCTGAGCATATTGGCGGAGGGAACAAAAAAGGTAAAAGAAAACGACGGCTATAGCGGGAGTTGAAACAAGAGGAGAGACGCGTCCCTGTTTTGACTGTTTGCTGGCGACTACGTGCAACGCGAGTTGCTTGGCACAGGGTACTGGCAAGGGGAAAGAGGCTGAGGGTGGGCAAATGTGGTGGCGGATGACGGGCGTCTATACAAAGAGGAGGCTGCGAGGCGAACGATTACCTTATTTGCACCGAGAACCGGTGAAGCGGAGGGAAGGGGATAGGACGGAAAGCTGCGTTTGGAAGGGCAGTGAGGGCCAGACGCAACGATCCAAACGGATGGGTATCAAACGGATGGGTATCAAACGGAAAGATGCCGGGGACGGGGCTGGATGATTAATGATAGCTGTACTGGGCGGGAATGCGAGAATTCCATGGGACGTAAAGACGCAGGACGTTGGGACGTAGAGACGTATAGATAGACGTATAGATAGACGTATAGTTGAGGATTGACGAGTGACGATTAGGATAAACAAAAGCAATAGACTGTCTGGCTGATATTTGCTGGTCTTCGCCGCTGCGG
This sequence comes from Sporothrix curviconia, assembly GCA_016097085.2. Taxonomy (NCBI): domain Eukaryota; kingdom Fungi; phylum Ascomycota; class Sordariomycetes; order Ophiostomatales; family Ophiostomataceae; genus Sporothrix; species Sporothrix curviconia. The sequence goes on from JADMNF010000032.1 coordinate 95,640, forward strand.
TGCTGCGTGCTGCCCGTGCTGCTTCTGTGCTGCGTGTTTGGCGCGGCTTTGCTGCCCTGACGCTGTTCTTGACGCTGTTCTCTGAATTACTGCTGCTGCTGCTGCTGCTTTCCGCCGTACTATCTGCTTTCATGTCGAATATCGCCCATATTTTTTATTGCTGGAGCCACGTTTTGCCGACCGTGAACTGATTGGAAAGGAAAAACAAAAAGAAAACACATAGGAAAACAAAATGAAACAAGAAAACAGCAAAACAAAGAGGTGACTAAACCCGTCGAATAAAAACAAGAGAGAAAAAAACCAAGACACGTGAGAAACCGAGGTGAGGTGGAAGTGAGGCGAGAATCTGCAGGTCGGGGACATGTAGGCTGGCGGTCTCATCCCTATACCATATTCCTTTTTTTGTGTCGAAAATGAAATAGACTCCTGAACGCGTCCCCACCATTTCCGACTTTTTTGACGATTTATTGAGCGTGATCCGAGCGTCGAGTGAAAAGAGAGAGAAAAAGTACATGTGCGAATAAGTAAGACAAATATCAAGTGGTTTAAAAAAGAGACCGAGGTCGGACGGCTGGTCTGGTTGGTTGTCGAGCACGCAAGCAGGTTGGAACACCTAGGCTCTCGAGTCGGAGCCCTTCGTAGCGCTGGCTGTAGTTCGCGGTCACGGGGAGCAGCCTCGCTGTAGCCGGCAGCACCGCCAGCACAGGGTCACGAGAACGGGGGCCATCGCGGTCGCCGCCACGCTCGTAGCCACCACCGCGACGCTCATCACGAGCACCACTGTAGCGGTCACGGTCGTCGCGACGCGCCGCCGTAGCGGTCACCGCCGCGGCTGCCACCGTTGCTGTAGGGGTCGTCACGGTCACGGCGCTCGTAGCCACCACCACCGCCACGGTCGTCACGGAAGCCACGGTCACCACCGCGCTCGTAGCCACCGCGATCACCGCGGTCGTAGCCACCACGGTCGTAGCCGCGGTCCTCACGATAGCCACGGTCGTAGCCACCGCCGGCGCCACGGTCATCGTAGCGACGCTCGTAGCCACGGTACCGGTAGGAATCATCGCGGCCACCACCGTAGCCGCCGCCACCGCCGCCGTAACCACCGCCACCACGGCGCGGTCATCACCACCACGCTCGTAACGGCCACCACCACGGGGTCTATTTGGGGGTTTGGGTTAGTGATACCACGGGTTGGCAAGCAGCTATCGCAACATTAAGAGCTAGAGCAAGAACAAGAGCAAAGCAAACTGCAGACTTACCTTCTCTTTGGGGGGCCAAAGTATTTGCCGGGCGTGGGCGTGCGGGGACGGGCACGGCGGGCCTTCTCAATGCTCAGCGAGCGGCCGTCAATGACCTCACCCTGCAGACCGTCCTTGGCGGCATCGGCCTGGTCGGACGTGACCATCTTGACGAAACCGAAGCCACGCGACTCCTTGCTGTGGGGGTCGCGCATGATCTGGCACTTCTCGACCTCGCCATACTTCTCGAACATGCGGGAGACTTCGGCCTCGGTCAGGCGGGGGTGGATGCCGGTCACAAACAGGTTGGAGCCGGGGTTGACGGCGCCATCGTCGTCGGCGTCGACAGAGCGCGAGCCGCCATTGTCCTTCGGTCTGTAGGTGGGAAACACGTTAGATAGATTGTCGTAATAGAAAAGCGGGAGACTAAAAAAAGAAAAAAAAAAGAAAAAAAAAAAAAGAGAAAGAGGCATCGTACCTATCGCCAGCGGCACCGGCGAAGCGGAACGCCTAGGGGCGCTCTCCTGGCCCTCGTCGCGACGCGGAGAAGCGCTGCGCTGGTCATCGCGCTCGTAACGAGCACCGTCGTCTGCGAGAATATTAGTGACCGGCAAAAGAAAGGCTGCAGATGGCGTTGGGGCTGCCAGGCCATGCGACGCGGTCGGTTGGCCAGCGCGTTGATGTGAAGCCAAAGCCGAAAATGGCACCAAAGCAGCACCAAGAAGCGCAGAAAAACCAGCAGAGCCTCAAAAAGGCCTCAAAACATACCCTCAAAAACGCTCGCCGTTGGACGGCTCGTAGTCCATCGCTGTGCTTGCCATTGTGTCCGATGCTGTGATTGATGCTGGTAGGTGCTCTCGTCTTCCTGCAACGTCGATGATGGAGGAAAAAGAATGGATGGAAAAGAGCAGTGGTGGAAGGGGGGAGAGAGAGAGACAGAGAAGGGTGACAAAAAGGGTGACAAAATCCAGAACGCAGTGAGAAAAGTGGAGAGGTCGCAGCGGGAAAGCGAATAAGGACAAGAGAAAAAGAGGAGCCACCTGGCACAGGCGATTGAATTTTGGCTAGCCGAAAAAATAGTAGCACGCAGAGAGAGCAGCGAAATTTCCGTAGAGTCGCATGGGTGGGCGGAACCGTTGGGTGAACAAAGTGAGGCAGAAGTGAGGAGAGGGTGAGAAGGAAGTTGACAGAAAGGAGAACGGTTGGGGAAGATTTTGTTTGCTTCCGTTTGCACCTGCCTTGCATACGGCCGGTTGTTCCTGCTCTGAAAAAGGTGTCTTAAGAATGACTTCCAATCAACACTGGAACAAGACTGAGGCCTGCCCTGGCAGGTACGACCATCCCCAGCATGCCAGTGCGAAAGCGGGTCCGGGAAGGAGGCACCTGCAGGACATGATTGCCTCTGCGTCTGCCTGTTTGGCATGGAGCTATGGCGGCAGACAGCGGGCGCCGCCACTCACAGCAGTTTCTTTAGGGCCTGTTGTAAGATGCTGTTGCGCTGTTGTGCTGTTAGACTGTCAGTCCCGCACTAAAGCCCCACTATCAGAGCTAACCCAGGCAAGCCAATCGCCACTCTAACGTTGACTTGTCTTGACATCACCGTTGCTCTAGACGTCGTTTTTCTGCCGTTGCAGCGCCCGGCAAGCAACGTGTGTGCATCCTGTGTTGCCCAGATGCAGCACGAGCACAGCAGCCACTCATAATTCCGGCTCACACGACCAAACGCACAAAGATGTCACGGCCGAGAGCGCCTGGCAGGCTCGCGACAAGAGACACCGCCAGAGTAGGCCTTGGTGCCAAACGTCAGGCCATGGCCTCGGACCTCACATTCCCCAGCATCTTCCTGCTGGAAACCCGGCTCACAGACGACGAGCGGCGGCAGCTCAAGGAGCAGATCCCCTCGCTGACGACTGACGTGGGCAAGGCCCAGGTCTTTCTCGGCAAGCTGTCGACGAGGGAGAGGGCGCAATTTGAGCTGAGACGTCTGGGCCTTGCAACGATTGAGGAAGGGCGGCACCGCAGAACGGCGACAGCCCCGACTGTAGCAGAGCCGGCTGCCAAGCGGAGAAAGACTGGCGCACAAACGCAGTCCCCCATTGTCATCTCGAGTTCTTCGGACGACGAGGACACAGTCGAGATTGCGTCCGAGCCACAAACCCCCGTCAAAGTGGCCAAGCTTGCATGGTTTACCGAGTCCGTTGCCCGCGGCCAGGTCCTACCCTGGCCGACTACACAGTCTACAAAGGGTGGCGAGTACAGCAAGAGCCGTCCATTGCGTCGTCTTCTCCAGCCCATGCCTCTCAGGCAGAAGGCATCTTGAAGCGGGCACAGGCCGATGCAACGGGCGCCAGCATGGATCGCCGTCGCGGAGGAAAAAGTTTGACGGGGCGGCGGCGGCCGCCGCGGCCGACGCTGGCCCGGACAACGACCTCGGAGCAGGACCTGGTGGAACACATGCCGCCGGTCCCCGAGTTCTTGCATACAATTTACGCGTGCCAGCGCCCGACGCCCTTGAACGGGCCCAACGAACGATTTGTGGAGGCACTCAAAACGATTCGGCTGGCGAGACAGCTCATGGGCGATAAGATTGGCATCCGAGCCTACTCGACCGCCATTGCCACAATCGCAGCCTATCCCTACAAGCTCTCGACGCCTGCGGAAGTCAGCCGGCTGCCCGGATGCGGGCCCAAGACGGCCCAGCTGTTCCGCGAGTTCCAGAGCAGCGGCGGCCATGTGCGCGAGGCCGACGACGACGAGGCCGACGCCAAGCTGTCGGTGCTGCGTCTCTTCTACAACATCTGGGCGTGGCCGATACGACGGCCCGCTCGTTTTACAACCGGGGCTGGCGCGATCTCGACGACGTGATCGACTACGCTGGAAGGAGCTGACGCGGGTGCAGCAGATCGGCGTCAAGTACTACGACGAGCTGCAGGAGCTGCTGACGCGTGCGCAGGTCGAGGCGATTGCCGACCGTGTGCTTGAGCACGCCAACCGCATCCACGACGGCTTCCAGATGGTCATTGCGGGCGGCTACCGCCGGGGCAAGGCGCTGAGCGGCGACGTCGATCTCATCATCAGCCACCCGGACGAGTCGGCGACGCACCTCTTGATTGGGCGTCTGGTGCTGTCGCTCGAAACGGCGGGCCTGGTAACACACACGCTGACGCTCAGCACGGCCAACTCGGAGCGCGGCCAAGAAGCCGTCAGCTGGAAGGGCAACGCGCCCAACCATGGACTGGATTCCCAGGCAGCGGCGGTGTGGGCTTTGACACGCTGGACAAGGCGCTGGTCGTCTGGCAAGATCCGATGGAGGATGACGGGGCTGAAAAAGCTGAAAAGACGGAAAAGACGGAGAAAAAACAGACCAATACCAACCCGCACCGCCGGGTAGACATTATTGTATCGCCGTGGAAGACCGTCGGAATGTGCCGTGCTCGGCTGGTCAGGAGGGACGACGTTTCAACGTGACCTGCGGCGGTACTGCAAAAACGAGAAAGCATTGCGCTTCGACAGCAGCGGCGCGCGCAGCCGGATCGACGGGTCGCCGGTCGACCTGGAGGGCTTCTATGGCAGCGACCCCGCGCCCGACATGCTGGCAGCCGAACGGCGCGTGTTTGAGGCGCTGGGGCTCGAGTTTCGTCCGCCGAACGAGCGGTTGCACCGGATGACGGATGACGGATGATTCAGCAGTTGGACGAGGCACCAGGCCCGGGAAGGCAAAGGGCCAGGGACGCGATGACACAGCCTTGCGCGGGTGCCGTTGCAGATGGCGCGAGGCATGCCGTAAGCACGCAATTGCAAGTTGCCATTGAAGAGGAGCGTTGGATCGACGAATCGACGCCGAGGATTGGAGGAGGGGCCGCAGCCTTGCCATTATCCTGTGTTGTTACTGACAGCCTTGCGCTACTATCGCGAGATTTTGTGCATGTTTCTATTTACTTGTCCTTTTTCTGGTTATTTTTTTTGCAGTTTCTGCCGTTTTCGCTCTAAATGCTCTCATTCGTCCGAGATCGTGATCTGATCTGATCTGTCGGAGACTTTTTTCAGTTTTGCTGAGGAATCAATGTCAATTTAGAAATGGAATAGCCGTGGACAGCGCAGCAGAAGTACCGGCCGTGCCCTGTCCAATACACTTTACAGCGTCTTGTGTCACCATGCCAGTTCGCTTTCAGCGGGTTGCCAAATGTGTCCGCGCCGTCGGAAACTCGGTCAAATTCAGTCTCCTGCGGCGCCACAGCAATATGAAAGTATGCCTAGCCCTTGTGCACAGAAACTTGTGTGAAGACGCAGTTGGAGAAACGAGGAGTGCAGCAAAAGCCGGCCCAAAACACAAATGTACACACGTGAAATGGGAGAACAAGACGTGAAAAGAAGAAACAGAAAAGAAAGGAAGAAAAGAAAGAGAAGAATAAGAAAAAGGAGCCCTTGCGATGTGCATGCTGACCTGCATCCCTTCATGTTTTCGCAAGACGTGCTCACTGTAATTTAGCACCCCTAACCACTAACACCCAGGCCGGCTAGGTTGCAACCAGGCGACGTCTCCCCCAGAGATTGAGCCGTGCATGTCTTCTCTTTGTTTCTGCGTCCCTGCAGACACCTGGAGCTGTCCCACGCGCCACTCGCCACTGACAGCTCGTCCATTGGCAACAAGGCCCCAGGCCCACGAACAACGCGGGATCGCCTCCTCTTCTCGTCTCCTCTGCAGTTGCACGTCCCCTGATGGAGCTGTGTTTCGGGCGCTAGAGGGAAAAGAAAAGCCTATGGGGAAGCGCCCAGCCATTATTCGGTCTGTCTCGAGGTCTTGAGTATTAAAACAGACGGCCGGCCCCTCCCATCTTGGCCGAGGCTCTCTTGTCTCTTGTGCTGCAGCTCACCGTCCTCTCCTTGCCTCTTCCTCTTCCGGCTTCTTCTTCTTCTCCTTTTACACTAAAATTGTGCTTCACTTCCACGCAAGCAGCAGCAGCTCTACCTCACCTCACCTCACCTCGTCATGTCTCTCACCCTCCAGCTCCCGGCCGAATATGGGTGAGTTTTGCTTTGTTCTTGTCCATACCTCTGTCTCGTCTATCAGGACCATCGCGGACCTCAGCTCACATCTACGTGTCTTGTCTTACAGCTACGTCCTCGGCGCCGCCACATCCTTCTTCTTTGTCAACGCCTACCACTCGGTCCAGACGGGCAACTACCGCAAGGCCGCCAAGGTCGCGTACCCCAACTGCTATGCCAGTGCTGAGCAGGCCGAGAAGGACCCTTCTGCCTTTGCCTTTAACTGCGGTATGTTGTCTTGTGTTCGTCTCGCGAGCGATGCTTGCAACGTCTCCCCCGAACGACCACTAATTTTGTGCCCGCCCTGCAGCCCAGAGAGCGCATGCCAACTTCATGGAGAACCTGCCCACCGTCATCACCACCCTCTTCATTGCCGGCATCAAGTTTCCCGTGCTGAGCGCCAGCCTCGGCGCCGCCTGGGCATTCTCGCGCGTCCTGTACGCCCGCGGCTACGTTCGCAAGGGTCCCAAGGGCCGCTACATGTTTGTCCTCCCCTTGCCTCTGCTTTCTCATGGCTTGTCTGGACGACCCTGTTCTAACTATCGCCACGCAGCGGTGCCGCCCACACGCTCTTCAGCTTCGTTCTGTCCCTCCTGTCCGGCTACACGGCCTACAGTTTCGTCAGCCCCCTCTGGTAAGCTGTCGTCTGGAAGTTTGTTGCGCATGTTTTCTCGGGAGCTGGCAGAGTCTATCTCGTCAAGCAGAGAAGACAAGACGGTCGTCGGCTAGGAGCCAAAAAAAAGTGTGTGCAACAGAAAATGCGAAGGCCCAAATAAAAAAGGTTAAAAACACAATGTAAACACGACATGTCGTTGGACGTCATTGTAAGCCGTTGTAAGATATGTAAGCCGCAGCATGTAAGACTGTTCGTCGACATCCTGTCCAGGAACCAGATCCTTTGCTAGAGCCTGGGCTAAGGAAGCGACCGAATGGAACATGTGACTTGGGGCGTGTTGCGCTCCTCCCAAAATGATAACAGCTGGCTTGTTCGCAGCCCCACTTCTAGCAGGAATTCGCTCTAGCCACAGCGCACGCCACCCTGCGGCCAGCTATCCTTTGCCGCCTACGACAACCGTTGCTGTGAACCTGTCCTCTATTGCGCAGGCGCTCTCGCCCGCCTTGTCCCCTGAACGACAACTGGGCCTGAGGGAGCTGCACCAAGAGGGGCACCTGCTGTAGCAGTAGCCGTATGAGGTACGAGAGCTAAGATACGGAGCACCTCCTGTAGCCCACACCAGCAGCCAGCAGCCAGCAGCCCAGGCCACCCAGAAACCCAAAACTCCACACCACAATATCGCCATCCAACCATCACCGCCGCCGCCATCGCCGCTCTCCTCCTCCTTTTCTCCCGTCCACGCCTCGAACTAGACACTTGTCCCATTGCTCTCCAGCAACCTGTCCTGGTGCAGTGTCCGTTGCCCGTCGCTGCCTCTGCATCGTCGCCTGTCCTGTCTGTCCCTTTCTGCAGCTCCCGCTGTCTTTTTCTTTTCTTCTTTTCCCTCCTCCTCTCCCCTTTCTCGTCCTCCCTCGACGGACCACCGCGACTCTAAACGACCAGGCCGAAAAAAAAAACACGCACACGCATCAGCGTCATCGCGACTCATCCCCGGCCCGTGTCTCTCCGTCCACCACACGCCACACCCTCTCCGTTGGAGGAACGTCGTTGACGCGCACCGTACGAACTGAGTCCCAGCCCACGCCTCCCAAGGCCTCATCAGACCGCCTGCCACCCTCCTCGTCGCCGAGATGGACTACGAAGCTCTGAAGGAGCAGTGGAGCGAGGTGGAGGACCGCGATGGCGTTCGCCTGAGCTGGAACGTGTTCCCCAGCACGCGCATGGTGAGTCGAGACTCGTGAGCTTCGCAGCATCTGCCTGGATGCTCTTTTTTTGTTTTTTTTTTGCGTGTGCTAATCCTGCTGTTTCTTTTCCTCCCTTCCAGGAAGCCTCGCGCCTCGTCGTGCCCATTGGCGCTCTGTACACGCCGCTCAAGGAGAAGCCCGACACGCCGCTGCTGCAGTTTGAGCCCGTCACCTGCAAGCAGCCCTGCCGCTCCGTCCTCAACCCCTTCTGGTGAGTGACTGCTGTTGCCCGAGGTTCATCGATGTTCATACGGACAAGAGACGTAAAAGAAAAAAAAACATGCAACCGAGCCTTGCTAACCCCCGTGCCAGCCAAGTCGACGTGCGTGCCCGCCTCTGGGTCTGCCCCTTTTGCCTGTCGCGCAACCGCTGCCGCCGCACTACAAGGACATCACCGCCAATGCCATCCCGCCCGAGCTGCACCCGTCCAACACCACCATCGAGTACCGGCTATCGCGCCCGGCCCAGAACCCGCCCATCTTCCTCTATGTCGTCGATATGTGCCAGGAGGAGGACAGCTTGGCCGCCTCAAGGAGTCCCTGGTCATGAGCCTGAGCCTGCTGCCGGAGAACGCCCTCGTCGGCCTCATTACCTTTGGAACCATGGTGCGTTTTTTCCTTTTTTTTCCTTTGTCTTTTTCTGTCTTTTGTTGTCTTTTCCGTCTTTTTATTTGGCAACCCCATCCCCTAACACCTTTCACCTTTCAGACCCAAGTCCACGAGATCGGTTACGCCGAGTGCGCCAAGTCCTACGTGTTCCGCGGCAGCAAGGAGTACACCCCGAAGCAGGTCCAGGAAATGCTGGGCCTCGCCCAGCCCGTCATGCGCCCCGGCATGCAGCAGGGCCGCCCCAACATGCCCCTGGGCCCGCCGCCCGCTTCCTGCTCCCCGTCCAGCAGGGTGAGTTCCAGCTCACCAAGGCCCTCGAGCAGCTCCAAAAGGACCCTGGCCCGTCGCCAACGACCGCCGCAGCCTGCGCTGCTCCGGTGTCGCTATCAGCGCCGCCGTCAGCCTGCTCGAGTCCTCCTTCCAGAACTCGGGTGGCCGCATCATGGTGTTCACCGGTGGCCCGGCCACCGAGGGCCCGGGCATGGTTGTCGGCCCCGAGCTGAGAGAGCCCATCCGCTCGCACCACGACATTGACCGCGACAGCGCCAAGAACTACAAGAAGGCCCTCAAGTTCTACGACAACCTGGCCAAGCGCACCGCCCCACAACGGCCACATCATCGACATCTTTGCCGGCTGTCTCGATCAGGTCGGTCTGCTGGAAATGAAGGGCCTAAGCAACTCGACGGGCGGCCACATGATCTTGACCGACAGCTTCACCTCCGCCATGTTCAAGCAGTCGTTTGTGGCGTGTCTTTGAAAAGGACGGCGACGACAACCTCCTGATGGGCTTCAATGCCGTCCTGGAAGTCCTGACCACAAGGAGCTCAAGGTGACGGGCCTCATCGGCCACGGCGTGTCCCTCAACAAGAAGTCGACCTCGGTGGGCGAGACAGAGATTGGCATGGGCAACACGTGCGCATGGAAGATGTGCGGCATCGACCCCAGCGCCAGCTACGGCATCTACTTTGAGATTGCCCAGGGCGGCGGCCCCTCACAGATTCAGCAGGCCCGCAAAAGGCATGATGCAGTTCCTGACCTACTACCAGCACTCGTCGGGCCAGTTCCACCTCCGCGTCACCACCATTGCCCGGAATCTCAGCGGCCCCGCGGGCGATCCACGCTCGCGCACTCCTTTGACCAGGAGGCCGCGGCCGTGCTCATGTCGCGCATTGCCGTCTTCAAGGCCGAGGTCGACGACGGCCCGGACGTTCTGCGCTGGTCGACCGCATGCTGATCGCTCTGCTCACGATTTGCCGACTACCGGAAAGACGACCCTTCGTCGTTCCGCCTGGAGAAGAACTTCACCCTCTACCCACAATTCATGTTCCACCTGCGGCGAAGCCAGTTCCTGCAGGTCTTCAACAACTCGCCGACGAGACGGCGTTTTACCGGCACGTCCTGAACCACGAGGACGTGAGCAACTCCTCGTCATGATCCAGCCCACGCTGGACTCGTACACATTCGACCAGGACGGCGGCCTGCCGTCCTCCTCGACTCGGCCTCGATCCAGCCGACCCACATCCTCCTCCTCGACACCTTCTTCCACATTCTCATCTTCCACGGCGAGACCGTCGCCCAGTGGAGAAAAGCCGGCTACCAGAACCAGGAGGGCTACGAGAACTTTGCCGCATTACTGGAGCAGCCAAAGGAGGACGCAAGAGTAAGTTTGCGGTGCTTCGTCGCCCAATCTAGTCAAAGACGATGAAAACTAAACATGAACAACAATGTAGGACCTGATCACCGACCGTTTCCCGCTGCCCCGCTTCATTGTCTGTGACGCTGGTGGCTCGCAGGCCCGTTTCCTGCTGTCCAAGTTGAATCCGTCGACAACGCACACCACGGGTGCCTATGGCGGTGTCGGTGCCCAGACAGCGCAGACCATTTTCACAGACGATTGTGTCTCTGCAGACATTCATGGACCATTTGATGAAGTACGTCAAACCCTCTCGCCCTGAAGCCAGACACAAATATCGCGCATCTTACTGACAAACCTCTAGGCTGGCCGTGAGCGGTACGAACTAATTACGAGTGCGCGGGCTGTATAGAGATGAGGTGTTTTTTGTTGTTGCGGTGGTAATTTTTTTCTTCCTTGTTCCCAAGCCTTTGCTTCTTTTTTCGTAGAAGATGGAGAAAAAATGAGCGGGAGGAATAGTTTATATTGCTTCATCATGCGAGTTGTTACTGTCTTTATAAATGCATGCAGACGATGAAAGTGCAAGAATTTCCATTGTTTACAGTGTCTGCTGTCTCGCGAGCTCATCGCTTTGAACAGGAAATGAAAGAGACGATACAACTTCAGCAGCTGAAGTGTATTATGTCAGCCGCACCGCCATTTGTAGTCATCAATGTACTCCGTACTGAGTACAAAGTGGCTGTGGCTGAACACCTTATTTTGGCGCTCCTCGCAATGATTGGCTGAATGTAGAGTGACAAAAATTAAGAGACCCCACTCAGCCCTGACGACCGCACAGAATCTATTTTTTTTGCTCCCCTAGGACCGTTGCCCATACGCTGCCCTCCCAGCCAAAACCGAGCCACTAGGCCCGTTTTTCCGTAAATCGCGGCCAACGATTTTTTCAGAAGGCTGTTTTTGCTGGATTTTTTTTTCTCTCTATCCCATCTTGGTTCCCCTCCCTCCCATTTTTCCGTCCTCGTTCCTGTTGTTGTTCCCATCCCGCAACGACATTTTTATTTTCACGACGCATACCAAACCCTGCCAGAGTGCATTTTTCTCGAATAACCAACCGACAAAATGCGTACGTTTTCCAGCTCCCGTCCTGTCCACCAACTCGGACACTTGTCGAATGGCCTCGGGTCGGCAAGTCAAAAACACATTTGCTAACATATTTGATGCAGCGCCGAAGGTCGACCCCAACGAGATCAAGATCATGTATGCAAAGCCCGTCCACATCCCTCTGCGAACTCTTGTCGATCTATTCCCCGCACCCGTTTCTGCACGACGTTTACGGCTCCCGAAGAGAATAGGAAAGAAAGGGCCAATGGATCGCTAACGTTTTGAACACAGCCACCTGAGAGCGACGGGTGGTGAGGTCGGTGCCTCCTCGGCGCTGGCTCCCAAGATCGGTCCTCTGGGTCTGTCCCCCAAGAAGGTCGGCGAAGACATCGCCAAGCCACTGGTGACTGGGTACGTTATTCGAGCTGGAGACGACGGGACGATGGGAAGAACGAGACGAAGACAGCACGACGAGAAGGGTCGTTTGGGGAGAGGGGGACAAGAGAGCGGATGGGTGTAGAAGAAGTGGTGCAGCAACACAGCACTGTTGTCGGCACTGTTGTCATCGCCGTTGTCACGGGTTACGGAAGGAACTAACAACTACTACAGAAGGGTCTGCGCGTGACCGTCCAAGCTCACGATCCAGAACCGGCAAGCCGCTGTGTCGGTTGTCCGACCCGGCCTCGTCTCTGATCATCCGCGCCCTGAAGGAGCCCCACGGGACCGGAAAAAGGAGAAGAACATCAAGCACAGCAAGTCGGTTCTCCTGGACGAGTATCATCGACATTGCCGGACAATGCGCTACAAGTCCTTTGCCAAGGAGCTCAAGGGCACCGTCAAGGAGATCCTCGGCACTGCCTACAGCGTCGGCTGCCAGGTCGAACGGCAAGGCGCCGCGCAGTCCATCATTGAGGCCATCCGACGCCGGCGAGATCGACATCCCCGAGGAGTAAAGAAACGAAAACAATGGCGGTCGACAACGACGGCTCGATGTGCGGTTCGTGGTGGGCGGCGGTGCGGGTACGAAACGTTGTTGTAACGGATTGCTTTGGCATTCCGATCAAGGGAGTTCAGGTTTTTTCTCTTTGAGTCCTTTTTTTTTCTGTTTGCTCCTCTTCCCCTTGAAAGAATTTCATTTTCTATTCTTCATTGCTCTTTCGCCATTCTCTCTCTTTTCTTTTTTTTTCTCTCACTACGGCCATCCTTCCCCTTGTCCTTCTTTCTCCCCCTTCTCGCGAGAAAGAGGCCCCCTCGTCTTCTCTCTACTCGAATTCGACGAAACAAGCGAAACGACAAGCAAGAAATTTCAGGGGGAGCACCCTTCCTCTTTCGACAGGTTCATATTACAGATTTTTCTAAAAAAAAAAACACGACATAGCAAACAGAAAAAGGAGAAGGAAAGGAAAGAGCAAGTACAAAAAAAAACGAGAAAGATACAAAAACATACACAAAAGTGCGAAATCATTTTTTTTTATCACAGGTTCCCTCTTCTTGTTTTTTTTTTCGACCAACTGCGAAGTCACATGCATGTTTGACGACAATCATTTCCAAGACCCGACAGCTACCACCGACAAACGGAAAAGAGCAACGCCGATGGAGAAAAGGCAAAAGCTTCACAAAAGGGCTGTTTTTAGAGAGTGAGGGACGGGCAAGCCTTCTTTTCACTCATGAGGACAGCTTTGTTTGCGTTGATATGCCTTTCTCCTGACGGCATCCTTCCATGCCATTGCTTCTCCCCTTTCTTCTTTATTCACTCCTGGTCTACACTCTGAATTGCGCCGCGCCCCCATGGTTCTTTTCAATTTTGTGTACCTAGGAAGATTGATTTCCGTCCTAATTACTCACCGCGGCTTCCTGCTATACTCTGTGGAGGTTGAGGTCCATCTTTCAGGTCAACATGCCTATTCCAAGACGGTCCCTTGGTAGTCTTGTCATCTTCCCTGGCGGCTCGTAAATTGTACATGAGTTGGACGATGCTGGCATCTATCTCAATGTAAAATACGGTATGCGTAGGAGAGTCAGTGGGAGACCCCAGTGGCTTACAACAGTAGAAGAAAGTGGACAGGTTCAAGTCGCGCCCAACGAGGCTTGTCTATTTTTTTATTCTTTTCCTCAAGGTCTGCCCCGGACATTAGCAGTAAATCCTCTCGTTTGTCGTATTACAAGGCAGCATTTACCCCTTGCGCAGCTCTCGTCCAAACACGTATTCATGCAGCCGTGCCTTGCCCGGTGGTGGCGGCACGCCATGGGCATCTCATTGGAAGAGGCCCAGCTTGATAGCCTAACCATCCCAGGCATGAGCATTGCCCAGCCACTTGCTCTTGCACCACGACTCTTTGATGACTGCCATCACACCCGCCGCGTCCTCTCTCTCTCTCTCTCTCTCTCTCTCTCCTCTCTCTCTCTCTCTCTCTCTCGAGTACTCCATACACCTCTCCACGCGTCCTTGCCAGAATTAGCCGTCCCGCCCCATCGCACTGTGGACAGACGGCTGGTTATAGAGGGAGTGGGGGGACGAAGAGAATTGCGAATTCAAAGAAGAGCAAGGCAAGTATCAGAATCTGGACAAGGGATTAAACAAAAACACAAGGAGAAGAAGGTTCTTCGGTTCCGGCTGCAAAAGCAGTGCAGAAACAGGAAGTTCAAGACGAGGGAAACCAAGATGAATAATATGCACGCCCGTCGCGCTGGGGAGGCACAAACGATGCGGCACGGGATGGGGGAGGGGAGCGGGCAAGCACTTTGGCGAGTAGCCCGAGGTGTTTTATCTACCCGCGTCGTCGATCAGGCTGGCTCTCCTGCATTACATGTCGGGATGGCTATCTCTCCCTTTCCACTTTTACATTGTCTTTGCGTGTCTACGGAGTACTGGCCTGCCCTTTGATCGAATTGACCACGGGGGTGTACATGTACATGCCCACGGTGAGTCTTTGTGCCATGGCTTGCTTTCTGGTCAAGCGTTAATTTTGTGTCATCAGCGGGCTGGCCAATGAAGACGCCTCAGACGACAGTACGGGAGTACATCGTAAGAGAATGAGTGATTAGTTTGCGCGGAGAAGGCTGTTGGGTCAGGATTGCACAGCTGCTCTGCCTTGATGTGTGCCAATCTGCTCAAGATTGCTTGCCACCGCGATTTGCTTCTGGCCAAATGGGATCAGAGGCAAGGCATATCTATTTTCACGACGGACGATGTGCACGTACATGTAAGATACATGGAGAGATATGCTGACGAGAGCGAGGCCCATCATTCGCCCTCACTGGATGTCTTCCATACGAGCACGTGTGTTTTCAGGTCTTTGCTTCTGCAGACCCTTTGAGACCCAGCTGAAAAGGCGGGATACAAGCCGGAATGCACGCCCTTGCGAGGCTTGTGCGGAGTATATGCAATGTACAGAAGGTGTGCTATGAGATGTGCGCACGTTGCTGTGTCTCCTCACGTATGTGCTGTCCGTAGAATAAGATGCCATGAATAACGCCTTGTGCATGTACTCCATACAGCAGAGCAATGCAGTAACGCGCTCTCGTGCATAGCATCATGACCCAGTGGATGCCAACTTTGTGTATGTGTCTTTTCCACATTTCCCCCCTTCCCTTTTCATTTCCTGCAGGAAGCCTTCCTGCTCCTGGTAAGAGTAGACGAGGAAGTGAACTGGAAAAGAAGCAGGAAGAAGCAGGAAGAAGCGAGAGGAGGACGAGAAAATAATCTCAGGTGTACCTGTACGCTGTATAACACACGCGCGAACACGCGCGAGAAGAAGCCAGTTTCACTGTGAATAGAAAGGAATAAATAAAACAAAGCAAAACAAAAGTAATACGAGTAGAGGATGCAAACACGCCGGGGACAGACGTTTCCAACGGCCGTCACCCTTCGTCGGCGAGCCCCCACACAACCCTTTCATTCTTGCTTTGCTTTTTTTCCCTGCCTCTTCATTTATTTGGTTGGAGCCTTTCATGGCGAGTCTCACTTCTGCATGCCAAGTTTGTTCTTTCAGCTGTGTGTATTATTTTTCGTTCTGTCCAAGGGCCACCAATATTCTTTCTTTTTTTCTCCGATCAGACACACTGTCTGAGGTCCCCTGCCACACACAGTTCTCGCCATTGCCTCTTTTCTTGTTTCTTGCATGACCTGCCGTCCCGCTGTGCCACGTAAATATGGCAAACATCGTCTGGTCCGGCCGCAGCGCATTACACATGTAAGATACAAGAACATGTTCATGTATATGTAGGTGGTCAGAGAATAATCTCGCTTGTGCTCCGTCCAAAAGGACAGGTGCTCAAGCTGTCGTCTCCCCTTTGCTTGCGTCCGTGATTCCTTCGGCGATCAACCAAACAGGCCTGCTCGCTCAGAGTAAATACGCCGTGTGGGGAAGCATCGCTGCAGCTCGGAGCACCATTGGACCCCCTCTCATGCAGTGTGGCACACCATAGGACGTGCCCTGGTCCGCCTGTTTGCTCAACCCTGTAGCCCTGCTGCGTCTTGCAGAAACTGATGCATCGAGTGCCCTGTGCCATGGTTGAGCTTTGCTTGTGATGTGAAGGGTGCGGTTGGCTCGCGCGGCATTGGGTGTCGACGGGGACCAACAGCCCGCTGAACCGCTAAAACGCCATTGTGGAGCTGGTCACAGAGCACTATATTTTCCCGCCAGCAGGCGATCCAGGCCGGGCGCCCGCGTTTGCAAAGTTTTTTGGCGCTTTGCACAGGCGGGCTCAAAAGGATTCGGGCGGTGAGGAATCTTGCTGACTTTGCAGGACGAGCTCATGACGTCGCTTTTCGTGACCAGGGGGGAAACGAAGACAACTGTCTGCCAAGCCATACACAACCAATGCTGTGTTCGTTTTTTTTGCTTGCCTCATCCAACTCAACGGAAGGCTGCTAGCAGCAGCCAGATCGTTTGATGATGCAAGTGAAATGCTGCCGGAGAAAACGCCGGGGTTGCAACTGGGCTGGGGTCGTTGTTTGTGACGTGCCGGCGATCCCACTGAATGGGCGAGGTTGGAAGTATGTAAGTACATGTATTAATACATGCAATGTGCGCAGCTTTTTTTTTTTTTATGAAGGCTCCATGGAGCCAAGTATCGTATTGACTGGTGGCCCCCCTAAAAATGGGGCAGGGGACAGCCCACAGCCACCCTAGCGCAGTTGCTTCCGTCGCGCCTCTCTAGCGCAGCCCGCCAGTTGGGGATTCTAGCGGCCTGGCACACGTAGCAGGCGCGACAGGAGACCAGACCAGCACGTTCTAGGGCAAGTTGGGTATTATTCGAGGAGCCTAGTCAAAGGCTATAGCGCCTTGCGCTATATCGTGGAGCAGAAAACGAACAACAAAACGTCGTACTCCGAAGCTTCATCATGTTCTCCTCACAACACCTCGTTGTTTCTTTCGCTGCCAAAGCCCTCGCATCGCCATCTGCACACCAGCCAGCGCCCGGCTCTCTCCCATAGCCGTGTCTATCGGTATTCGCAGCTGCACCGGCCTCTGGCGATCCGCAGGCCGCAGCTGCATGGCGAGCAACAGGTGAGCTGGGCCGGGGCCATTGGCACGGCGGACAAGGGCCCAACGGTCGCCGGGGCATGGGTGCCCGGCGGTGTGTCTCTCAAGCAGGATATCAGAGCGCCAAATGCACGCTCAAAAACACCGAGGCAAAGCTTCAGTGCCGCGATTTTGTGTCGTCCAAGACGGCTTGTTGTATCTTATGTATCTTGTGTATCTTACATGTATGTTCTCACTGGGTACATGGCTGGTTACGGGAGAAGAAGCGACGCTGAATGAACAGATACAGAGCACTCCGTACCCAGCTCGTAATACATATCGCAAGTTGAGTAAGCAGACGGAAGTAAGATACATCGCAGTACGTTGTCTCCCATGTCTCATTACCACCCTCCCTCATCCCTCCAGACCCCTGTCTCTTTCCCCCACCACTCAGCCCGTTCGGACGTTGTGCCTTCCCATTTACCAAAAAGAAAGAACAACAGAAGAAAAAGTGAAAAAGAAAAAAGTGAATTTTGTAGGACTCGTTTGCTTTTGTGGGCAGTCAGCAAAAAAATGCCAGTCGCTCCTGCTGACGGCAGACCAGGAGGAATCAAAGAGACGGGAAAGGAAGGAGGCCAACAAAGGGAAGGAGGGACGGGCAGTACATGTACTTGTACAGGCTGGGCCTAATCTCGAAACGGCAGGGACCGGACTGAAATGCAAAACCAACACGACAGCTTTAGTGACGAAGATCCAAGACGAGCACCAGGTCCCTTGGCACTCAGGCGGCCGTTGCAGAGAACGTTGCGACGACAAAGAAACGACTTGCCAGTAATCGCGGGCGAGGACTTGCATCTTTCGCCTCGCCTATTGAGAATGAATGTGATGGACTCGCCTTGCCATGTACCCAAGGCATGATCGCTCCTTCCCCGAAGTCGTGCTGGTGTTTCTCGCATATGGGTTTTCATCCCTTGCCCTTTCCCTGTTGGGCCGTTTGTCTCTGTTGAGCTTGCTAGACTCCCCTCCTCCCTTCTTCTCCAATACACCTGCCCTGTTGGCAATTCAAGGCCACCTAGCGGGCTGTTTGGTGTTCCTGTTTGCAGCGAAAGCCCCTCCCCTGCTCCGCTCCCCTTCTCCTCCTCCTTAACCCTTTTCTCTCCTATTCCCTTTTCCTTAATTTTCCCCCTCTTTCCCTGATCTTAGCGGCAGCCCCAGTGACCTAACGGGCTCCGCTCAATACCCTTTCGTTTGAAGCCAGTGGGCTGAGCCATGACGGCGGTGGGACACTTTTGAAGGCACGCCTCAACCTCTCCTTCTCCATTTAGTACTTTTTTTTTCTGTGTTTGCTCTCTCCACCCGCGCCTTCCTTCTTTGCATTTCGCCCATTTTGTGTTTTTTCGGTTCATCGCATCGCGTCTTTCGTCGCCGTCACGGCCCTCAGCTCGTATTGCTCGCCAGGAGATCCTGCTGCACTGCTGCACCTCCTAACGCCCCCTCTTCTCTTCGCCATCCGTGCAACACCTCGCCTCTTCCGCCGCGCCCTCTTTATGTCTCTGCCTCCCTCCTTTCTCCATCCCAGCCTCTACGGCTAGGGCTACGGACGACGGAACATCGAAAAAGGGCTTCTGCCTCGATAGCGATCTCGACGACGTCGACGTCGACAGCGGCAGCGGTGGTGGAAAACACACGGTGGCAGCCATCGCCGACGACAAGACGTGAGCGACAGAAAGCAACGTTCACCACGACGACAACACGACAACACGACAACACGACAAAACGACAAAACGACAAAACGATAAAACGATAAAACGACGACAAAACGACAACGACTCGGCCGTGGCAGCGGCGGTTGTCTCTTGAAGTGGCTGTAGGCAGTGCGAAGCGGCACATGCCTCGCCGGCTTCATTCTCGCATCTGAACCTTTCTCTCCCATTCGCACAATTTGTACGATCACCATGGAACAGCCAGTTGTCCAGATGCCCCATCAGGCGGTGCCTGCGCGACGTCGGTTTGAGCCTCTGATGCCATTTCAAGCACATCTCAGACCCGGCCAGTTCGCTGCTCTACAACAACAACTCAGCTACCAACAGCAGCAGCAGCAGCAGCAGCGGCGGCAGCAATCCCATTTTCAAAATCACCACCAATATCTCTCCCAAAGCCGCGCCGTACAGCCACAAAATGCAGGCGGCCTTGCACACCAGACGTTTCCCATTCGAGGCTCGCACACAGACGGCTCCAATCCACAGGCCGCCCACGCTCTGCTCCATGCGCAAAATCTGCATTCTTTCGGGCCGGCATCTAGCAACCTACACGGCCAGGAGCACCATTTACGCCGAAAAACACCCAGCGGAACGATCGATGCCGGCTACGATGGCTCTCCCGTCGGTCTCTCTACCGGCCCTCCTCCGTTCAAACAAATGGCCACGATTCCAGCATCGCCGGGCATGTTTGCCTCGCCATTCGCCCAACAGAACGGCACAACACCAGGCATCCAGTTGCAGCAGCAGCAGCAGGCCTTCTCAATTATACCGGGAGTTGGCCTTGCCTCGTCTGGGATCAACCCACCGCTGGCCAATACACCCGGCGCCGGCGCAATGGCCAGCATGGACAACCAGATGGCAAACCAGGGCGCGCAAATACAGGAGGGGCTGTCTGGGTTGTCTTTTGCACAGCAGCTGCAGAATGGCGGTGGCATGAATCGGCTAGGCAGCCTCACGATGCAGCCCGTTTTCTCTCCGGCGTACCAACCATCTCCAGGGCCGACAGCATTCAACACAACGAGCTTTGACCGGCAATCTCTGTGGCCAGACAGTGCTTTGCTGCAGGATTCCATCCACAACAGCAACAACTGCATCAACAACAACTGCTGCAGCAACAGCTTCAGCAGCAGCAGCTTCAGTCACTCGTGTTTCCCATGGCCAACATGGGTAACGCAAATGCGGGTAGCAACTTGAATAGCAACGGTATCGGAAACCACGGCTTCGTTCCGCAAAACATTGCGTGCGACAGTGCGCTCGTCTCCGCCGCACAGCCCGTCTTTTCGCCTTTGGGATTCAACAACGACGGCATCCATCACGCAGGCATGCCCGGCCAACAAAACATGCCCCAGCTGCCAGCAACGATTTCCCAACGGCGTATGAGCGCAGCCATGCAGCCTTATAGCGTGCACACGACCGGCAGCGTTAATCTCGAGTTTCTGGATGTCCGGCAACCTGGTGCACTGGCTCTTTTGATGCAAGCCGTGGGTTTGACTCCCGGGTCGTCTTCGTCTTCGTCTTCGTCTTCGCGCATTGATATGCCACCTCACATCAAAGAAGCGTCACGTAAACTTGCCGAAAGCACGTACGCCAACCTCGTGCTGCATCTCTCGCAGACCAAGAAATCGTTCAGCTCGCGGCCGCTGCCCAACTTCAATGCGTGCCCAAGGCCGGCATCGACTTCTCGCATAGAGCAGCTCAAGCAGATGCAGCTGAGGCAGGCAGCGCAGGCGGCGCAGGCGGCGCAAGCGGTGCAGGCGCAGTCCCAAAAGATGAACGCACAAGGGCTTCTCTCCAACTCTGGAGCCCCCATTCTGAATGGTCAACATCCCATAGGCACGCAACAGTCTGGCGCTCCCATGCCCGTCCCGACCGGGAGTATTGGGAATCAATGTGTTACTTTGCAGCCTCACATGCGCGTGGCGGCCTACGGTGGCCACCATGCAACCAGCCCGGGAGATGCCTTTGCCATGCACGCGCCACTCGTCCAGCAAGCCAAAGATGTTCTCGCACTATTGACGTCCATCTGCGAAGGAAGCGACTGGAAATGGGTCGAAGGAATGAACCTGGGAGCCTGCTTGCACTATGCCCTCGAGCACTTTGAACAGGCGCTAGAGTGGTTCAAGCGAATCTTTACTCTGCAGCCAACCCATGTCGAGGTTCTATCCAACATTGCGGCCACGCTTTCTGCATGGGCCGCCGGGAAGAGGCCGTCAAGTGCTGGATGCACGCCATCCACGCCAAACCCAGCTACTTTGATTCGTCCGAGCATCTTGTCGGCATCTTATCTACGGAGCACCGCCACCATGAGATTGTCGAGATTGTCAAATATGTGCAAAACTCCCTGCGCCTACCGAGCAATACCGGCGGTACTCCACCAGCTGAGAACGGCAGTGCAACCGGGGCCGCAAAGAAAGCTGGCCCCGAAGCCGACAGCGAAACAACGGCAGCTTCGTCTTCGTCTACTGCGCCGATCCCCACAGCCGAGGACGAAAGCAACTCAGCAAAGCCCCCATCCGACAACGACAACAATACGGCACACCGGGAGGCCGCGTCGTTTGCTGACACTACGCAAGCCGGCTTCGGCTGCTGTGGCTATGCTATCCCTGGCCACGAGACCGGGCGCATGCTTGGCCTTCTGCATGCAAAAGCCAACAGCCTCTATCTGATGAAAGAGATGGGTGCTGCGTCAAAGGCGTACGAGGAGTGTGTGCTCGTCGGTGTTGGCCGTTCGTTCCGCAGTATCCAGAACCTCATTCTCCGGATCCGTGCAGCACTGTCGCCCGAAACTGCGCAAACGAGCCCGCAATCCTATTTCTCACAACAGTCTTCGTCTGGCCCCCCGCTTCTACCTCCCGACGTTGCCAAGCTGACCGCGCGGCGGGCTTTCCCATTATACTAGTGGCCAGCTACCTGGACTACGGTACATTGTCAACTTTCAGCACAAGAAGGCTGCCCTGACAGCAACGAGCAATGCACTCCTGTCAATGGCCAAGATTCTGCAAGACGGCATGGCCAGCAACGGTGGTCTGGCCCAGGGTTCAAACGGGCAATCGTCAGCCGTCGGTGACATTCTGTCTCTGTACTATCTATCAATGTCCATCCAAGAAAGCCCGTCAACAGCGAACAACGTTGGCATCTTGTTGGCCAGCATTCAGCAATCCGTTGCTGCGAAGCCTGCCGCTTTGAAGAGCCAGACGCAGCAACAGCAGATGCTGCAGTTGCAACAGCTCCAAATTGCCCACAAGCAACACCTGAATCCAGCGGCACGACAGAATTACCCGCAGGGAAACCAGCTTTTCGGCCATTTGCCCTCGGCATCCCAACGCAAGTGGTCCCATCCGGCATCCGCCTGACAGCAGTCTGGCACTGGCTTTCACGTACTACAGCTACGGCTTGCAGCTCGATCCGAAACACGTCCACCTGCACACAAACCTCGGAAGCCTGCTGAAGGATGTCGGCCAACTGGACATGGCCATCAAGATGTACGAGCAGGCCGTTGCTTGCGACGGCAACTTTGATATTGCTCTTACAAACCTAGCCAATGCTGTCAAGGACCGCGGCCGTTCTGGCGAGGCTATCACGTACTACCGTCGTGCTGTCGCGGCCAACCCAGACTTTACCGAGGCTGTGTGCGGACTGTCCACGGCGCTCAACTCTGTGTGTGACTGGGCTGGCCGCGGCGGCGTCGTGCTTTATGGTGGCCGTTACGATCGCTGGCACGTCGATGAGGACGGGATGCTCCAGGACGTCCGCCGACATGGCCGCGGCAGTGGCTTGATGAAGCGCGTCGTGGAGATTGTGGCTCGCCAGCTAGACGAGGCGTCAACGTGGGGGCAAGGGGTCCTTCACGAGAGCTCTATTGCCATGCTCACCAGTCAGATGAAGGAGGCCATGGGCAGTAGCTCCATTGGAGAGGAGCAAGATGGCAGCCAGGATGTGGCGGCTGAGCTGCAGAAGTGGGCAGGACAGCCGTGGGAGGGTTCGCGCGTTTTCCGCCTGATTGAGCGCGCGACACGGGTCGTCATGTATCGCTGGTACCGCGACCGCTACATCCTCGGCAAGGAATCGCCCAACGGATACACGCGGCCTCGGCCGCCTGCCAGCCTGGCTGTTCCGGGGCGCCGACGGTGCTCCCCTTCCACACATTCACCTGTCCGCTCCCCGCAAAGGAGGTGCGCCTCATCTCACAGCGGAACGCATTGCGAATCTCGTGCAATACACTCCGCTCTCCGTGGCTGTCGAGCTCAGTGTATCCGCCGCCGCCACCACCCCAGCCGCAGCTCAACATTGGCTACATCTCGTCCGACTTCAACAACCACCCGCTGGCACATCTGATGCAGTCCGTCTTTGGCTTCCACAACCCCACGAGAGCAAAGGCCTTTTGCTATGCCACCACGCCCAGTGACAGGTCACCCTACCGCGAAAAGATTGAGCGCGAGTCGCCCGTCTTCCGTGATGTTACCAGCTGGGCGCCTGACCGCCTGATCCAGCAGATCATCCAGGACGGCATCCACATTCTCGTCAATTTGAACGGGTACACGCGTGGAGCCAAGAACGAGATCTTTGCTGCCCGGCCCGCGCCAATTCAGATGGCGTTTATGGGCTTTGCCGGCACGCTCGGTGCCGAGTGGTGCGACTACCTTCTCGCCGACTCGACGGCCATTCCACCATCAACTCTGCGCCCCTGGCGTGGCAATGTCAGTATAGGGGATGTGTTCCGTGACGAGCAAGATTCTGCTCAAGACAAATGGATCTATGCAGAGAACATCATCTACAGCCGCGACACGTTCTTCTGCTGTGATCACAAGCAGTTTGCCGAACCCGGCGAGCGTTTGGTGACGTGGCAGGCCGAAAAGCAGCGCCGTTGGAAGATGCGCAAAGAAATGTTCCCCAGCCTGTCGGACGACACGATCATTCTTGGAAACTTCAATCAACTCTACAAGGTATGTTTTTCTTTCTTTTTTCTCTTCTCCCCCAACTCCCATAGAGTGCTGACGAGTTATCCATAGATTGATCCGACGACTTTCCGAAGCTGGCTTCGTATTCTCGCCGGCGTTCCAAACGCTGTTCTCTGGCTGCTTCGGTTCCCAGATCTGGGTGAACCGAACATTCGCAAGACGGCGGTCAAATGGGCCGGCCAGAGTGTCGCGGACCGTATCTTCTTCACCGACGTTGCGCCCAAGGCACTGCACATCAACCGGGCACGCATTTGCGACATCTTCCTCGACACGCCCGAGTGCAATGCACACACGACCGCTGCAGATGCCCTGTGGTCAAGCACGCCTCTCTTGACCTCGCCACGGTACGACTACAAGATGTGCTCACGCATTGGCGCGTCTGTCCTCAAGGGGGCCTTGCCCAAAGATGCTGCTGGACAGCAAGCAGCGGCAGAGCTGATTGCAGAGGACGACGACCAGTACGAGAAGATGGCCATCAAGCTCGCCAGCGGTATGTCCTACCGCCAGGTGGATCGCGACGACGGCAAGGGAACTTACGGCGAAGGCTCCGGCCGTCTTGCCGACCTCCGCAAGATCCTCTGGGACCACAAGTGGGAGTGCGGCCTGTTTGATACTCGCCGCTGGGTCTCTGATCTCGAAGATGCCTACACTGAAGCATGGCGCAGGTGGGCAAACGGCGAGCGTGGCGATATCTACCTTTGAGGAGGGCCGATATGTCTTGTCTCCCTTTTTTTGTTGTTGCGCATTTTTTCTGGTTTTGTTTTCGGATTTCTTGGGTTTGCGAATATCTGGAGTCCATATCGACACTCGGACAAAGGTTCAGTGTCCCAGGGTCACGACTGTATTGTTTTCTTTTCGATACCAGGGCGCTTTGATTCCCGCCTAGAGCAGGCAATGGGATCGAGAGCGAGGCGTATTCTCATGTACAGGCTTTGCCGGCACAATGCTCGAAGCAAATGCCACGATTTTGTATTCTTTTTTCACGATGGGTTTTTCTTTCGGATTTTTTTGGTATCTTTGGTCTTTCTATTTTCCCTTGCAGTTTCTATTTGCCTATTTGCCTTTTGACGATAGCACTGGGATTCGTCTCATTCGGGAGGACAGCCCGGCCACGATCTCAAGCTTCCTATCCTACATAGCATAATCAACTCCACGGGAGTAGAACGACAGAAGGCGTCGTCTGGCTTCCTTCTCCTCATTTTGACTGTCCTTTTGATTAGGTATCTTGTCGTCCGCGTTTTCCTCATTGCCTGTCAGGGCGATTCAGCGTTGCGAGGCAGGTCTCGCCAATCGAGACCTTTTCTTCCCCCTCCTCAGCGCCGCTGTTCGTTCTTCCTCGCTCTTCCTCTTTTCTGCGTCTCTCTGTCTACGGTCACTGGTATTATGCTGAGGGCCCTGGCGGTGCCATGTTCGCACAGGGGGGTGTGATATTCAGGCAAAAGCAACATGATCCGGCTGCAGCAGCCCTGGCTATCCCTTCCATTCCTTGTCTCCTTTCCCTCCAAAGTCCCATCTGGCCACTTCTGTTTCTGTCTCTTTCTTGTTTTCCCTTTTTCGGTTTTTTTTCTTTTTTTCTCTTTCGTTTCTTTTTCAAGCGAAAACAAGCCCCTATCTTCCGCAACTTCCAAACGGCGGCAATGCAGGCTCCGTCATGTCTTGCTGCTTCCTTTTTTCGGTCTTTCACCTTCCTGTCTTTTACGATTGGCCCCCTTTCTTGCTCAGCTTCCGTCAGGCAAGGACATGGTAGCATCTTTGCAATTCTCGTGGCCACCACCTGAATTCACCCCCTATCTCCCCCCACCACCACTGCCATATTTGCGTCGAATACGATACCATCCTCACCGCCCTTGTATTGCCCACCATTTGCTCTTGTCTCCGCGCTTCTTTTCCCGTCGGAGAAGCGAGGAAGCCTATATGCCCGAGTCGTGCAGGTGGCACTTAATTTTTGGATGCTCGGTTTTTGTGCTGCGTTGCGGCCTTTTTCGTGGGTGGCAACAAACAAGCAGGCAACGCAAGGGGGTGTGCGGGAGTTTTGCCATCCACCTCGACCAAAATGAAAGCAATACATTATAGTTTATCGAGATGTCTCTTGAAAAGGGGTAATCTTGTTTTTTTTTCTGGTAGCATGCAAGATGCTCCCGATGCTTAGTCTGTACTGTACATTGTGGGATCGCCCACCTTTGCTCTAACAAGTCGGACATTACTTCTTACATATATGCAGAGTACTTGTCCCAGGAGGAAGCACCAATCGGCTCCATATCAGCACGATTCTGTTTTGAACAAGGACCGCTTGGTTCACGGAGCTGCGATTGCTTGCATCTGTCTTGCAGCAAAAGGATGGGTGCACAACCTCGCATCGTCGACAAAGTGGGAAAGCAGCTAAGAGTCTGATACGAGTACGGGGGGTTTTGTTTTCTTTTGCTCCTGGTGCAGACCGCGCGGCACTTTGTATTCGGAAAGCAACGAAGCAAGGAAGGGGGCGCAGGAAGGGGGGATGCATGCATCGGCGTCTAGAGTCAGACAATGTCATCCCCTGTTCCCCATCCTTTTTTTGATTTTTATTTGCTTTCTTTGCTGTCTTGGCCTTCTTCCCATTGTCTTTATTGGGCATTGTCCCGCTAGCCTTCGGCATTGACTAGGAACAGCGAAGCATGGGCCGTCAGTAGGTATTCTATGCAAACAGAGCTCGTTGCGTTCAGCACCACCGGCCTGAAGTCAAAGGAGCCCATGCCATACGCCCCAAGCCTCGAGGCTGGTTCTGGCGTTATGATGGTGCCACATTGCATAGCAAATGAACGCCAGGCCAGCAGCTGGCCAAAATGCCAGCGAAGCGCGATATACCACGGGGACGGAGGAATAAAACATCCAGTTGCTCACTCTTTGGCGTGATGCTGTTCTAAATCTATGCTTCGTATTGTATAGAGCTCGCGACAGCGAGGGGAGAAGCGTAATGGCTGACGGCCTCGGGAAATAAAACACTTGCCAGTTCATGACCAAGGATTGCGCACTGACATTAGACTACAAACAGCCCAACTTGCTCAATCGTGTGCATCTCATGAGTCTCACTGACTACCTGTACGAGTAAGTGGCCGTGTTTACACTGGATACCATGGGCTGACGCGCTCTCCACACTCTACACGGGCACATGCCTGTTGATGCCACCTGCGCCGCGTGCGCTATTCGATCTGGTTTTAAGGACCCCTGATATCTTGGTTCAGCGAGATACCTTATCCTCCGTATTCCGTTCTTAAATATGTGCCTCTTCTAGAGCACGTGTCAGTCTCAGTCCACTACCCTCCAAAAGATGCAGTCTTATACGTGACAGACGCAGGCCAGGCTGCTCGAGTCTTGAAGCAGTTAACCCTTTGTCGAGGTCTCGTCTTCACAGACAGTCAGGCCGACCAAATATTATTGGCGGGTTCACAATCCCAAAGACGCACCCTGTCTTCCCCTTCTCATATTGTGCTGCTTCTTTTTTTCTCGACTTTGCCTTTCCATAACTCGGTCTCGTTCTGTTTCCGTGATGACAGTTTGTCCTGGTCGTTGCTGGCATGTCCCAGCAGCGCCCTGTAAAAGAAAGACCCTCTTGCTCGGTGAAGCTAGCGACCGGCCAGTATACTCGTATCTGTCTTGGCCTCTCTCCCTGCTCCTCCTCGCCAGCCTTTGCCATTTTTGCTCAATATTTTTGCTGTTTTGGGAGCTGCGCTGTGCCCAAAGTGTATCTACGGCGCCTAATTCTCACGCCACAACCGTTGCTGATGTACTGTTAGTGGGAGGCCCATCGTGGTTTTTCACTTTGTTCTTTTCGCCTATTCTTTAATGTTTGCATTTAAAGATGCCTTCGTGGGGCTCCTTGCTTCCCTCTCTTCTCCTTTCCATCCCTCCCAAGCCTTCCTGAGTCAAGCACACAGTCTACTTGACCTACAGTAGGCCTGCGCTATCTCCACATGAGGGCCGGGGATTCAGGCATTCCGGGGCTCGACTGTTTGACTCGACAGAAGCTAATGGTAATTGGGAACAAGCCAACAACGCCGGATCCCTTCCGCCCTGCACAAGCACAGCGGAATGTGCCTTAGATACGCACACGCAAACATTCTCGGCATACATTACAGAGAAAAGAGGGAGAGGGGTGTCGCATCGGAGGACCCGATCTATGTTTAGTAGGGAACACGTCGTTCCTTTGCCGTCTTCTCACTCATTGCTTTCCTTTTGGCCTTTTTCCTGATCCTGGGGGAGCGTTGCAGGGATGTTAGAGTTCCTGGGACCGACACTGCACCCGAACGCACGGCAGCGCCAAAAATAAGAAAAGAAGAGAAAAATACGGGGGCAAGTTGACAGAGACTGAATGAGGCCTCCTTTTTTCCCGGTGTGCACGGCAACCCGATATCTTACTGCACATCTTGCGTCGTGCACAGGACACGGGAAAGCGGAGATCGCACCCAATGTGAACGGCACCGATCCTCTAGCTTGCGTCCGGTGGAAGTCACAGATGCATGTATATGTAAAAGTACACGCACAGAAAACGTACTCTGGATAGGAGGGCCAACAGCACCATCAGTGGACAAGGGCGTGTGAAACACGAATTGCTGGATGCTGCAACGCCGAAATCAGTCGCGTAAAGGGGTAAGTGGCGGCAAAAGGGACCGTTGTGGATGTTGGGGCCAATATCTCTCAATAAGGGCGATTTCAAGGTTCAGTGAAATACCAAGGGACCAAACATGCCTTGAACGGAAAGAGTCAGTTCTTTCAGCATCGCGCCTGCCTTGTATTGTTGTCTTCGGCGTGCACCGCCATGGCGTCGGGACTACCCAGAATTGCCGCCCAAAACGTCGGCGGGGAAAGAGCAATCAGGAAGGTGCGAAGGGGTCCCAATATTGGCGAGATACGAGTGTTCCGTACATGTACATGTACTCCGTACAGCTCGCCAAACTTTTATCAACTCTCTCCTTGCACCCGCAGCCCTATGGGGGTGTGAAATTCGATGCTTGCCCAGGGCTGGACCCGCCGAGGGTTACGACCAAGCACTGATCATCCCTTGCCCGTTATTATCTCTCGACGGGACGCTTGGGCGAGTGGCCCGGGTGGACCGCCGTCTTAGGTCTTTGATAAAGAAAAAGCAAGATACCAAGGAGCACAATGCCGGAAGACCAAACAAACACCAGGAAAGTGAGACATTCGAGACAGGTAATTACGCAAGAAGTGCAAAGTGGGCAAGAGTGAAAGTGGGAAGAGCTGAAAGGAACGAGAAAGTACCAGATGGCAAGCAAGAAAAGAAGTACGAAAATATAAGTCCGTATCAGATGCACGATACAATCACGAAAGCATCGCCCAGGCCAGAAAAAGAAAACACATGTCTCAGCCGTGGAAAGACTCTACTGCTGGTGTGTGCATCAGCCTCATGATACTTATGCTGCAAAGCGAACGATCCGTTAGCCAAGACAGGAGCGTGGGTTTGCCTTTGATCAAATGAATGGCATCGAGTCTAGATATGCCTATTGGTCCCTGCACCCCTTCTGAGCAGCTATACGAGGCCAGTTCTCGGCATTCATTATACTTGATGGGGCGTGCTGGCAGGACGAACGGACCGTGGTGCTGTTCAGGCTGCTCGCTTGTTATTACCTCGTCTGTTGTTTCTTTATTCTGGCTACGTAATAGGGTCGAATATCAGCGATGAACACGAACACGGTGAGAACGAAAAGAGGATGAATAAGAACAAGGCCACACCAGCGCAAGAATGGGTCTTGAGGAAAGGGATGGAAAGTGAAATGTGATTTCATTCCTTCAAGTGACGGCCACATTCCCCAATGCAGTTTCCGAGGAGCTCGGGGAGTCCGCCGCCATTCTCACTCCAGCGAATACTCCGTTCAGCAAGATCTCTTCTTCAGGCAGCACACCGTTCTCCAGACGCAACACAAGTATGGAGAGCCCGTATACAGAGTATGCAATACTCCGTACATGTACATAATTACGGAGTAGAGCGTGCATCAAGCCTTTTGCCATACTCAGTATTTGGCCTCGGTAGCGTATCTTAACGGAGTGGCGGAGTCAACCTCGAAGGTGTGGCCGTTTCCGATCGCTCCACCCATCCATGAGAAGCAACCATCCACGTATCTTACATGATGTACATGTACAAATGTCTGCATATGTCTACAACCGCTCGAAAACAACGCACTTGGAGACTGCTTGTCTTGTGGCGGTCGAGACAGAAGAGAGGCCCCGCCCCTTTTCTATCTACTCAGTACTCGTATGCATCTGCTGGACCATGGGGTAGACAACTTGCAGCTAGCATGGTGGGCTTTTGTGCACTCTTTTTAGCGAGCGGTTCCTGACTTTTGAGCAGGACGGAGGCCGTTGAGAACCACCGGCGCCTCTTTTTTCCTGTGTATTTTGATTAAAACAGCCAAAACGGGGACATCCACTTGGGACGGAGAAAAAAGAAAGCAAAAAGGCCTGCTGGTGGTCTGGCCTGAGGCCTTGTTGAAGCAACCTCTGCACTTGCTTTTTGCTTTTTTGCTTTTGCTTCTTGCTTCTTGCCTTTTCTTGTTCTACGCAGGTCACTCCATCTCTTCTCGGGAGGTCTCAGTAAAAAGTCTCCCTAAGATGCGGAGTAAGATACACAAAAAAAATAAAAACGCCCTTCGTGTGCATACTCCGTACATGTACTAGCAGCAGAAGTACTTTCTGTTCGTCGGCGAACCTTACAGGAATTGGCAACTTGAAAGTGCAAAGAGACTCACGGAAAATGCCAGCAGAACCTCGGCTTTCTTTCCTTTTGCGTGTCCTCTTGCTGCCAAAGCACATCTTTTCGCCCTGGCCGTATATTGTTGTTTAAAAAATATATATATAATAAAAATGAAAAAGGAAGGCAATGTGTAAGGGCTACATGTCAGACAGCGCACCCGCCCATATCCACACTGGTGCTTGGGTTCAGCTCGCCTTGCCACACTACTCGTGCGTAGCGTTGCATTTTGTTGGCAATGAATGGAGAAAAGACCAGGGACAGGGGGGCCTCTCGGACCCGTTCCCACTAATACGGAAAAAAGAAAAAGTGATTGGGGTCTTTACGTCGACATAACGTCACGGGAGAAAAAATAAAGAAAAATGAGGACGACAGATGAGAGAAACGAAAATATATTGGCAGATAGCCTTGATAGAGACGATTGAGAAAGGGGATAGAGAAAGGGGTGGAGGTGAGGCAGTGGAATCGTGCAATCTGCTGGGCCTTTCCACGCCGTATTTGAGCTTCCTAGAGGCGGGTTCCATCAACAAAAATGATCAATCAACAAGAAGAAAAAAGAGGAGGGGGAAAGAACACGCCACGTCTCGGTAGGTGTGCTCCATAGGACCGGTGGCCTATTATTGCTTCGTATATGCACCTGTATGCAGGTGATCAGAAGAAAACAACAGAAAAACACTCTTGGGGCACTGACGAGGTCAGGGACGCCCAGGACATGGACAAGACAGTCCAAAGTGCACAACGTGCCCATACGAGTAAGATAGCATGCATGAAAGGGAGCTGGTCGTCCTCGAGGCCACTTTTCGAAAACAATATTGGCCGACGACAGCCCCATTCAGCAACGGAACAGCGGAGCACAACTGCTTTCAGCGCAAGCCTCTCGTCTATTTACACTCTATTCTTCGGCTTATAAATTCTCACTTTTGTTATAGCTGATACAACCTGTTCCGCATTGTGAGTGGTATTACTCACCGCAAGAACGACAGGTGACGGGAGAGAAGAGGCCAACCATCCGGGCCACGCCGCGTGGTGCATATGTGAGGTACACTACAGCTTCAGTGTGAGGTGTTCGTTGCAACGTCTTTCAGGCGGGAGCTTTCGCTTGCCTCTCCTCGGTTGTCAGCATTTTTTTGCGCTACCGGCGCTGCCCCGTGCAATAAAGTAGAATAAAAACGGAGAAGCTGGGGCCAATGCCAGCATCAGAGCTGTTCTGGCGAGCCTGGTTCCCGTGTGTCCATGCTAAGTAAGGATACATGTCAACGTAACGGGGGTCGTGGTGTGGAAAGGATGGACGGATGGAAATGACTTGGAAACGATGTGCTGGCGTTGTATTTGTTCAGGCGTTTCAGGGCCAATCAGTTTGTTGTCCTGCCATGTACGTCCCCGGACTCGAAACGGGGTCCCAACCCTACCGTACATGTACAGTCCTTCTGTATTTTGTGTTCTGTGTTTGTGTTCTGTGTTCTGTGTCCTGCTTAATGTAATTGATCTCATCCTCTTCATCGACAGACGACGTATTCGATTGTCACGTCATGCACGCCCCATCCCTGCTTTCTTACGCTCGTGTGGCCGTCCCGGAGCTGCTGAACAACCTCGATTCGGACACAATATGCCAATCCCTGCGTTGGCAAAGGCACGGCGTGCATGTGCATTGAGGGAGCTTGTGTTTTGAGTTTTGCTGGGTGCGGGTTTGTCGATGCAGCTTGTTCGCTGACTTGGCCGTCTCATCCTAAATTAAGACGGAAAAGGACAGGGTGGGCGGGCTCATAAAAACAACGAAATTGGGAGACATGTACGGCCGAGAGGCCTTGAACAAATCATATAGGAGGCTGTCAGCTCGCAGGGGTCTTTGCAATACATTGACGTGGCACAAAATACATACAAGAAGAACAGCTAGAAGCTATTGGTGACGATAGTTGCTACTAAACAGGGAGAGACAAGAAAACGCCCGTTTGGCTTTGTGATGCAATATTCCAACAAAATTTCCGGCTGTATTCCCAAACAGTCCCCCATGCAGTTGGGTCTTCGTGATATACGCATGGCGAGACCACCCATGACCCCAGCTGCTGCAGCGTGCCTGTCCACTGTGATGTCTAAAAGAAAACGGCGACTGTACATTAGAGATTGCTGTGAAACCTGATGCCAGCAAGTTTTGGTGAAATAAAACTGTGTAGCCGTGCCCTCCCCATTACCGTGGCTTCTTGACTTGTTTATTTTCCGCGCATCTTGTTGCTGCATGCATACAGTGTGATAGATTACCGAATGCTGCTGTAAGCAGGGCTCAGGCTTACACGAGCGAGGGGACGTGAGATTTGACTTGCTGCCCTTGCATCCAACATGTCCGTGCTATTAACAGTATCCCAATACGAAAGGCAGTGGCACCTTGCCGAGAAATAACGGGGTGTCCTATGATATTATTATCTTAGCTTCGCTAAGAAAAGAAGAAAAGAGGTTATAAGAAAAGTTGAGACAGTTGGAACCGTCTTGAAGAGGACCCTGCCTGTTGACGTATTTTCTTTCAGCAAAATATTATGCAAACCAAAAAAAAAACCCAAAAAACAAAAGGGGGTCCTTGAGACATAACAACTGCAGCACACAGTGGTCCCGAGTGCTGACTCGGGAAGTGCACATTATTCATAGGCACCCAGCCCGTGGTGGGTTGAATATGGCTGGGTATCAAAACGATCGGCCACCGTTTCCACCGTCTTTGGTACAGCTAGATGCCAGCTACTGTAACGGTCACGAA
This sequence comes from Sporothrix curviconia, assembly GCA_016097085.2. Taxonomy (NCBI): domain Eukaryota; kingdom Fungi; phylum Ascomycota; class Sordariomycetes; order Ophiostomatales; family Ophiostomataceae; genus Sporothrix; species Sporothrix curviconia. The sequence continues at coordinate 128,795 of JADMNF010000032.1, forward strand.
TGGCCGGGGAATGGGTTCTGCCGTTGAGGCCCCTAGAGCAAAAGAACAAAGGGGGCTCCTGTCAAGGGCACCAGCATCAGAAAATATGAAAATAAACAAGACGGCTTCTCTCGAGTTTCGGCGAACGAAACTTGGCTCGTTTCTCCAGGTCGCTTTCGTCTACACAAATACAAGGCATGGCTTGCATGGGGACAGCAAGTGGAGAATAGACAACGACCAGCCGCTGGATTTGTTTTGTTTTTCTCCCTGTTTTGGGGGGCTTTTTCCCTCTCTTTTTTCCTCGCCATTTTTAATATGTCTCGCGGCCAGTAGCCAGACGAATAAGGAGAACAGCACCTTTTAGCGGCTCTTCAGCCGAGCGCCTATTGCTTCCTAATTCTTACTCGCTTCGAGGTGCCCCCGCCACTTTGCGAACCCTCTCCCTGAAGAACGTTTCCCAATAGTCTGAAGAATCCACACTGTCTAGTCGAGAACAAAGGAGACGGACAGACTACGGGTGTCAATGGCAATGCCGGTCGGTAGATACCTTGCAACGGCCGGCAATGGAACTATGAAAGAGTGGAAGAGAATGAAAGAAAAAAAAGTGAAGATAAACAATGAAGTAAATCATACAACGAGCCATTATAAAAGCAAGTTGATATAAAAATGACGAAAAAGGCAACAAGGTCGTCTTCTTTTACATTTTGGTGGTTCGCCACCATTTTGAACTAGAGCATTGTGGTTGCATGTGGCAATCCCAACTGTGAAGTTACAGTGCAGTAGCTTGGGCCGGAGCAAGAGAAAAAAGGAAATGCGGAATAAAACAATTGCGTGAACGGACAGCCTGCAATATATAATGGGTCTGTGTGTGATGCGTTGAATGAAATGGTATAAGAAGAAGTGCTGGTGCCTCTTGACATGACCGTGAGAATTTAAAAGAGGCCTATGTACGACGTATGTCGTACTGTACTCCGTTCATACGAGTAAGAATTGGCGAGAGCACGAGTTTTTATCGAGAGACCCAGCATTCCGGCTGGCGAGCAGCCCGGTCGATCTGCCGCTCTGTGGGACAGGGTGGTGTCCAACGGTGTAAATGAAGCCCCCCCCCCCCCCCCCCAAAATAAAAAATTAGAAAGAGAGAAACAGCAAAGACTTGAGCGAACGGCACTATTGGCTCGTGCGTCGTGCACCCGGCACGCTGCTTTGGCATCCATTCTTCTGGCTGGGTCCAAAGACATCTCACAGACGGGAAGAGGGAGGCAGTTCACACTGTGCGTTTCTATTGTTGCCTGAAAGAGGCTAGCCAATGTGCAACGGCTCGTAAAGAGGCCAATCGAAGCGCTCAATCACACTGGGGATGATCGTGATACGGCCTTTTGCACAGTGAACGGTGCAGTGAACACCGTTCAGACTGTGCTGGGAGACGACAAATGTGCCGTATGTGCAGCAATTTTGTGTCTTGGATGCAGTGAATGGGATCGAAGGGGAAGGCCGTCGGTTTTGCCTGTTCATCCCTTGCTGCTTTCTTTTCCCAGTGTCCTCGTTTTCTTCTTTCTTCATCATCTTCGATCCCCATTCCATTCGGGATTTGGTTGAGAGTGGAACCAGCTCTAGCTTTTTTGTTCTTATTCTTTCTTTTCACTTTCTTTTTTGTCCTTTTTCTAGTTTGTTCCTTCTTGTCCGACAAGCGTTGCTTTCTCTGGCATTTTTCAACTTGCGTTGACCGTCTCTTTTGTCTTCCTAAAAGATATACTTTGCACTTGCTTGCCTTCCGTTCTTCTTTTGATTTTTTTTCTATTTCTTTCTTCTTTCTTCTTTTTCTTTTTTTTCTTTTTTTTTCTTTTCCTTTTTTCTACCTGCGATCGGTGTCGCCTTTTTACACTCTTCTGCTTTGCAGGTGATAGAAATGGCTTGTATTAACTGCATGCCACCTATGAAATTACCCCGAGAGGGCGAGATGGGATTGGCTTGGCCGTGATTAGGATGCTGCAGGTTTTCGGCGTAGCTGGGGGGTGGCCATAGGCCGGAGGCCTTCCGTTCGGCAGAGGTACGATATATCGCAAACGCTGAAACTGCCGTATCTTACTCAAACGGTCTCTTATCAAACGGTCCAGGCCAAAATGGACCTGCCTAACGGTCAGGCAGGCGGCCGCTGTGGGCGCAAGTAAGATACGCTTGGCTGTTGGTTCAATAGCGCTCGATAGTTGACCGTTGCAAGGACCAGCTGCTGCAACAAGAGGGGGAAAAAAAAGAAAAGAAACAAAGAAAGAAAAGAAAAAAGATGAGAGCCAAACGGGCATGGTTTCTTTGGTTTCACACTCGCAAGACCATCCACATTCTGGAAAAAGCTACCGACACGCAAACAAGGACAGTGTACGGAGTACGGAGTACGAGTGATCCTTTCTCGGCCCTGTCGTGAATATTCCGCTGTCACATCGCTTGCCTTTCTCCAATTTTCCCGATATTTGGGAGACATGTTTGGTCGCCCTTCTCCACGCTGTCTCTTGTCGATGCGGGACTAGAAGCCGTTTGTGCGTCGATCGGGGTGAAAGACAGGACCGTTATTGGGATCTTCGCGATACAACGTCTGGAGACCGCGGAGGAAGGTTTTCCTGGGTCTCACATGAACGGTCTGGCGTCGCCTGATAAGCACTGAAAGGGAGAGACGCACACCACTCGAAAGGGCAGATCTTCGCAGCGATCCTCGCAATGATGCCCTAAACGATGCAACGATCATCGCCCTCCACGCGTGATAGCATGACGCCCTGTGCAACCGAGGGGGGGTAGCCCATTGACAGAATTGAAAGGAGGACCAGAAGACCGTCTCGGATGGGATTCCATGATCATGAAGTTTTCTTTGTTGAAATAGAAAAACAAAAGGAAAAAGAGGCGAAGACAAGCAAGCACAGCTCGGTTGCGGTGGCTGCGTTGATCAGTATGGATGCCCACTGTGCCGACGTTGTCATCCACCGATGTTACTTGATGATATTCAAATTATGCCCCCGAAACGGCAGTTCGGGCTGCCAGGCGAGTGTCGATGACGATGGCAATATGCTTGCTCGTTTCCACTCGTACTTTGCCCTTGTTTTATTCTATTCTTTTCATTCTATTGTTCTTCTCTTTCCTCCTTCTGGAGGGCTTCTTTGTTCCCATCCACCTCTGACGATCACTTGTACATCTTCTTGCCCGATCTTGGACACGGTGCGGCTGAGCCTCGCTGGGCCTCGAAACATGAGCAGTCAGACAGAGGACTGATGTGCTGATGTATGAAATCCGTTAATGCTACACACACTTTGAGGAAGAAAAAGAAAAGAAAAACCTGCAGGATCTGGGCGTTTTTAGGCCCTCGGCAAGCATGGAGTCTATCCAGGACGGGACGACAGCGTCTACATGTAATGTACTCTGTACGAGTACAGCAGCCCGCGTCGTGAGGCAAAGACAGTCCGCAGCTGAAGTTTACAGACAATTTTACAGAGACAACACCAGCCTGGCAGAAACCTGTGAGGTCTAAAATAGGAAAGGTCGTGAAAAAATGGGGACTGCCTGACACAAGGTGCTCGTTCCGTTGGTGTCAACAAGGCAAGTTTTACAAAAGTACCGTGCATGGAAGATGTGGAGCAAGCGTTGCTCCTTTTGCCACAGGTCAAGGTCGATTTCACAGTGAGACGCGGCAATCAGCAACCAGAGTTCAGGGGGGCTGGTGGGCTCAGGCCACAGCGGCTTCCAGTGCTCTCGGGACCATCCCAGCTGGCAGATATCCTGGGCCTTGGTGTGCGCTTTCCTTGCTCGTTGCAAACATGGCCCCCTTGTCTCCTGTTTCCAGCTTTGCCCTCGTTTACAGGACGGTCGTTCTGCCTCTCCCTTTCCGCGTATCCTGCAAATGAGGCCAGCTCAGGCCAGCTCAAAAGTACTCTTGTGCATGTCGTGAAATCTGATCTGTCACCTCTTTCTCTGCCTTGCAGGGCCCTTTTATCCTATTCCTATTTTCAGTCCACGTATACATGCACGCATGGGCAGGACTGGCAACGATCGACACTATGTCGATGGCAGTTGCGCTCGTTCCCTTCGCCGTGCTCCGTCTTAGGTACGAGTACAACGTGCCTGGTCTCCTTTGTTTCTCATTATTTTGTGCTCCCCCTTCCTGCCATCGGAACCACTGCTCATCTCGAGGCCGAAAGGGAAGCAAGGCCTCCAGAGCCGAGGAAACAAAAGCAAGGCGGGCTCGTTGAATCGCAAGAGGCAAGCATCGAATGAGCTGCACACGCCCCCTCCATCTTGCTTTATCGATGTCTGTTGATGTCTTCCGTCGATATGGTCGTGACCGTTTGGGTCCTTCTGCACCGCGAGCGTAGCGGCAAAACGACCAAGGTCCACACCACCTCAACTTTTGTATGAACGTATTAATACTTCGTACTCGTAAAAAGATAGAGAGACGGACAGACAGAGACGAGGGAAAGGGAGATGAGAATGACAGGACGGAACTGCCAGCAGAGACAGAACAAGAGACATGCAGGTCTAGCCCGCTCGGTTATGGTCTCGTGGGACGATTGCATGGAAATGACGGTATTTTATTATGTTTCTTCCTTGCATATGTCTCACAACTGGAGTCTTGAAAGGGGGGCCAAACTCTCCAACAACTGCCACATCCTTGCAGGGCTCATTAATCTACACGTATCTTGCTGTGTACTGCAACTCTCCTCTCCTCTTTCTCATTTTCTCATTTTCTCCCTGGCTGGCTGTCATAAACGAGCAAGACATCTTGCCTGTCGAGATTCACCGAAGCTACGGAGGATGCCGTCACACGCTGTATGTGACATATCTCTTTGCAATGCCGTAGCCAGTGGCCATTATTGCACAACCAGCAATGCGACGGGATAACGCTGCTCGCCGTACCCAGCGCACCACGACAGAGCGAGAAACTGTCGACGTTGCAGCACTAGGAATGGGAGCTCGCTCGCCCAGGATGAACCTCGCCCAGTCTTCCCTTGTTTGGTTTTTCTGTTGCATCAGAGGCCGAGGAGAGGTGCGGAATTGATGCGTGTTTGTTTCCCATGATCGATTTTATTTTGTTTTTGGTGTGTATTGTCCAGGGTCTCTCTCCTTTGCCATGCATTGCAACACATGGATTTTGAAAGGATGCAACGTCCGCCCCCAGTTTGATCGTCCTTCTCTTGCAAGGCAGCTTGGCGAATGCGTCCGCAATGTCTTCTCTTTCTCTTTGCTTGTCTCCCTGCCTCATCTTTTGTACGGGAGACGAGATGTTTTTCCGTTGTAAATATGCCTTACCGCGAGCCTTGTGCAAAGACGTCTTCGGGCATTTCTGTGTTCTTTCTCTCACCCCTCGTATCTTCCTGCTGAGTAAAATCTCCAGCGCCTCCCCACCTCCTCAAGCCCTTCCCCTCAAAATAAAAACAAGGATGGCCGTCGCAAAATAAGCCTGTCTTTGCTTCACATTTTGTGGTTTCTCACTCGTAGCTCTCCCCCTCTCCTCACTTACTCATTCTCATTAGATATATATTTTCTTTGTGCATGTGCATACTCTTTGCCTCTTTTCCCACTTGCCCTAATTTGTGTAATTTGGCGGTGCCGCATTGCCGTGGCCGTCTGCCTCTTCGGCCGAGTGTCCCGACCTCTCCGCCGTCGATCGCCACGCCTACCAGTAGTGATCCTTCTTTCTGTTTGTGTTGACCGCTGTTGCACCAGACTCTGTACTCCGCCAGAACAAAGGGCTCGGGGCGGAGAACGAGGCATTCTTTGTCCCCCCCCTGCACCATTTTGGACGGCGGGTGAAGTGTCGGGCAAAAGAGAGAAAGTCCAAAATCTACAGCAGCATTTGATGATACGACACCAAGGGACGAAACAGCATGCTGGGAAAAAGAAAGAAGAGAAGGGGGGAGGAGGGTAGGGGGTAAAGAGAGAGCGAGGCTAGCAGCGATCTTGCAATGTTTCCATCCCTAGGGAACGAAACAAGCTGTACTTCCTTTCTTTTTTGCTTTGTTTGACCCTTGTCTCTCGCGAGGGAGCATTTTCGAATCTTCTCCCGTCTCTTTGTTGTTTCGTCGTACGAGTACAATACAACGTAAGGGACACTGTCCGTTCTTGTTATGTCTTTTTTTTATAAAAAAAGATATCATCCGAGTTGGAAATACATTGTATGCCAGAAAAAAGCCAGGCTCGCTATGATGAAGCAGGCAAGAGTTGTGCCTCTCTCAAAATAGGTTGGATGACCATTCTATGACGAAACAAATGCTGTCCAGAGCTGTCAGCCTCTTCTCAATAAAACTTACTTAGTAATGCATGCACTCTGTACTCCGTAGTTTTCACCTTTTTCTCAGCTCCCTCATTCTTGGTTGGCCGTGTTGCTACGTAGAGGCTAAACGGCCTGGAAGAGAGGATCGCATGGGTGGTATGTGGCGGTATGTGGGACGGGGTGGACTGTGCACCAAGACCCAGCAAGAGGGAAAGGACAACGGCGGCACCAAGCCTCTTCCAGCCTAGGGGAAGGAACACAGACCCTGGTGCAGCTGAAGTGAGAACACGGGCAAAAAGAGAGAAAAACTGGGGAGGGAAGTCTGGGTGTGCTTGAAATCTCCAGGGAGGCCGTGGTTGGCTCGCTGAGTCCGTGTTAGGGTACTCACTTGGAGCCCGTGTTAATCAGGCTCCTTCTTTTCCTGGATTGTCACTCGATCGTCGCTGGGATATTCTGTCTTTTCAAACTCTTGACTCTTTTTATTCTGCTGAGCTGTTGACGGCCGACGCAAAAGCGAGTGTACATGTACATGTGCAAACCGAAATTATCGAGGCCACACTAAATCCAACGACGCCATCTCATGCAAGATGATGCACGCTCCCTTTTTAGGTACGCGGTTGGCATGGCGAGGCGTTCTGCTTTGAGCCTAGCTCGCTGTCGTGCACTCGAAGAAATTGATTTTTCTCTTTTGCTTTTGTGATATATGAGAGAATCTCACAGTCATGGGGACAATGGGCGGGCGTAGCTCAGGCTTTTCTTCTCTGCTTTTCCTTTCCATTTTATTGCCAAGGGACAATGGAACGCCAGAAAAGCCCGTTTCTTTTTTCTCTTGTCGAATCCACCATCCTCGCCAATCAAGATTTCATCGCTAGGATAACTCCCATCCCTGTCTATTCCTGCTTGACTCACGTACATGTACTTTTCGCATGTGTGACTGGCAAAAAGATACATGGCAGGGGCCCAACCCCTGTTGCAGTAATGTAACAATGTGAATAACAGTCATTGTGCCCTCGTTTGCCTTTATGAGTATCGCCTCTTTCACCCTGTCGATGCCAAACGGATGCGACGCTTGACCATGGAAAGGAGTCAAGTGGTACTCGAAGTGGAAGGCTCTCTCGGGTTTCGACGGGTTTTCAGCTCTTGCAACTTTGGCGATCGTCTGACGTACTCGCATCTGCGCGATGGACGTCTGTCACTGGGCTCGTACATGTTACAAGTACATGTACTCGTTTTCAGGTCCATTCTATACGGAGTAGCCCGTCTGGAGTGGAAGAGTAATAACATGATGGCACACCAAGGGATGGCTCACACAATAAAAGAGCATTTTGTTTCCAGAAACCCACTGCAGATGTACATGTACATGTACTTGTGTTGCCTGCCAACCTGTGACGCTGTAGACCTTTTTTTCTCTTCGTGTTGTAAGGGCTATTTTGAAACAGGTGCACTCGCTGACCTGCTGACTCTACTGTGGAAGATGGGTTAGATCTGGCTACATTGACGAACAACAATTCCGCAATGCAGAGTGGCTCACTTCTTTTTGTTTATTCCGGGTTTTCTGAGTTCTGTGCTGTCATTCTTCTTTCCTGCTTCTGTTAGCTGACCTCACTGGTGCATCGTTCTATTTCTCCTCTTCCTCTCCCCCCTCCTCTCATCGTATTTCCTTCTCTTCTTCCTCCCACCACACTCTGCTAAACCAAGAATCCGGAACATGCTTTTAAACTCTCCCAAACGAAATATTTCCCGAAGCAGTTGTAATTTTCAGCTCTTTGAAATCGTGGAGAGCTAAGGCCCTAGGGGGGACCATGGATGTGGGAGGTGGGAGGATGTGCTCCGTAGTAGGGCAATAAAAGAAAAAAAAGAAACTTCGGAGGCAAATCGACTGTGTGTCGATTCGTCAACAGCCCGCATGCATCATCGGGATGTGTCTCGTCATTTTTAAACGCTTTTCTCGCCTACCCTTGCTGCGCGTGGCTTTTTTTTGTCTTTCCAAAGCAGAACTTTCTTTCTCGTTCTAGTGGCCGCCTCGCCCATACAAATATCCATGTACGGAGTACATGTACATGTACATTGCAGGCCACACACCTTTTATGATTAAATGTTCAATTCAACGGAGCGCATGGCAGCCCAATCATGGCCGCGGGATTTGGATGACCTACAAAGCAAAAACTGCAGATGAAATTAACGCCCGTCAGCACAAACGTACGGGCCAATATTACATCGTAAGATACACCACCAAAATACACAAATGTCGTAAAGGAAACAATATCGAGGGCACCGGGTACCTGGTGGTCTTTGTCTTGCCCTCGCACGCCAGGGTGGCACAAAACCGCACGACTTCGCCATCCCGTCCCAGCTGTCTGGGAAGGGGCCTGGGCAATTTACCACAAGAGGCCCGTGCAGAAGCATGGCGACGAAAGCTCTCTGTTGCTGGGGTTGTACAAAGGGGGAGGCAGAGATAATGCCAAATAGGCGAGACTCTTTGTAAGGAGGACATAAAGACAACAAAAAAACAGCTGTTGTCACGCACTCGGCGCTGTCCGAGTTCAGACAAAGAAAGCATTTGATCCATTCCGTCGTGACAAATGTTCTTGTCCTGTTTAGCCAGTTTCGTCGTTGCATATCATTTCTCATCCTTCTAGGCCCTCCGGAAGTATCTCGCATAGCTTGCATTACGGAGTCTAGAGCACTTTGTACATTGCTCGGTATCGTCAGACCTCTTCTAGACTGGCCTCTGGGCCTCTTGGCCTCTGGGCCTTTTCAACGCTTCTTCAGCGTTGTGGGCCCTAAAACTTTGAAAGGAGAATTTCCTAAACAGGAAGAGAACCCGGGCCAGCTGCCACGAGCTGTTCTCTCCCTTGGGGCCAGTAGCCGAGACCCTTTGGTTTTTCTCAGACGACAGAAGAGAACAAAGGGCAGCTTGTACGAGTATTCATAGTCTACACCCATCAGCTGAGAAGAAGAAAAAAAGAAGAAAAAAAAAGAGAAAATGCCCACCGCTCGCCGAGACAGCCATTCGTCGTCTTTTCCTCGCAAACCCCGGCTTTTTTCTCCGGTCTGGAAGGATGTTGCAAAATTGTGAGGTCTGTCTGTGTAATTCTTGGGCAGGATACAAAACAGAACAAAAGACGCCGGTCACTCCCGGATCCGAAGGCCGTGAACCCCGGGAATCAAAATAAAATCAAATGTTCATGTACATTTAAGAGAGAAGAAAGGAGTCTGCAGCCGGTCCAGACGCCAACGCATGGCTCTCATTTTAGGCCATGGCACACCAAGGGAGGAGGCTCTGACATCAGGACAAGTGGATAAATTACAACATGAACAGAGGCGGCTTTGCGAGACTGCCTGTTATCATACTCAAAGACATGTATGTAATGTACATGCCTCGTCTGTCTCGTCTAGTCCCCCCGGCAGAGTCCCGCGGAACGCACCAACCAACAGCGCGCGGAATGGGTGCCAGGAGCGGCCCAGCGCGTTGGAGAAGCCGTTTTTGACGGGGCCAGAGGCGATAGTCTTTTTTTTTTCTTTTCTTTTTTTACGTATTATGGAGTACATGACAGTTGCCGTCAATGAGGTCAGGGAGAGCCTGAGAATGTACTAGAGGAGACCACTCAGGCCACTGCTCCAGTTGTGCTGCATGATGCATGCATACTACCTGTTTAGAACGGAAAGCAGCTCGTATCTGAAAAGGAAGAAAAGAAAGAGAAAGAAAAGAAAGAAAGAAAGAAAAGGACCACCATCGTGCATTCGTCTCACGATTATATGCCCAAACACAGCCTCTTTGCCGGAGCTGTGGACGTGCCTATCTGCTAGGGCCTAACAGAGAACAAGAAAGTGTCCAGAGCTGAGAGGGAGAGCAAACATTGATGAAATGGTGCTTTTGTTTTAGCGCGGCACCTTCCCTACACAGCCGTTCCTAACCCAAAACGGCTTCCCGCTGTCAGAGCAAGAGTACGACCGGTACCTGCATTCGCGCGGTAATAATGCGTAAACAGTATGTACATATACATGCACTGGCCTTGGTGGGGAAAATTTACTGGGCAAAACGTCAACTAACACCACCTCCCAAGGGCCCATCTGCCAAGACATGTGGGAAAATATGGGGCTAGTCTCGATTCGTGCCTCGTTTGCGGGCGAATCTCTAACGGGAGCGCCCCTTCTTTTTTTTCTACAAAGGACGGAGCCAAGTATTCCGCGTTTTCTCACTTCAGCCCAGTGAGGTCTTTTTTCCACCGCTCGGGGACGCCGCTTGTTGGCCTTTCTTGGGCCTGGCCAGCCCGGTCCAGTCCGGTCCAGTCCAGTCCAGCCACAATAATTACATCTACACAATACTCGTACTCCGTACTCTGTATCTCATTGCACATGTATCTTACAGCCCGCTAGCACTCACTGTACCCCTACAGTGCCTGTACGGGGAACACTGTTTTTAGCTGTAGCTTGCGAGGAAAAGGGCTGAGGTTTAGGGGCCTCAACTAGTACGGCATACTTTGCACTTTTCGGTTGAACAGAGTTTTCTTGACGCGTGAGAAAGGAAGATATACAGAGCACTGTACATGTATCTTACCTTACAGCGCAAGGAAGCCAGGGATGGCGAGAAATCTCGGCAGATGAAGGGGAAAGAAGCAACGCGAACCAAACTCCGAATGAGCGCAGCAGAACGTGGTTTCTCGGTAAACAAGCCAATCACCATGGGGCACTGCTGCAACAACGGACAAGCCATACTGGGTAGCGTACAGTAGCTAATAGAACCAGGCTGCGGGATGCAGGAGCAACAATGACATTCTGCCAACAAGCCGTGCTCGGTGCGTGTTGCAGGGAGCCCACGAGGCAGAGGGTGGATTGCAGGCAGAGGCACAGGCCAGGCCCGGCAGGACATCGTTGAAGCAATACCGCCTGCTCTGTTATCGTTTGTTCGTCTCCCGTCGCCTTTTCTGGAAACGCGCAGGACAAAGCCGCAGCTGGCCAAGATGGCGTCTTGCAACGTGCAATCTTACCATTACCGGGGTTCCTGGAGGAAACACGCCGGAACTGTGGAACGCTTGATGTTTGTTGCTGCCGGGTTTGGTTGATATTAGTACGGCCCGTATTTGTCTTCTCTTTCGTCCTATTCGTATGGATTGACTCGATCCGGCCCCGTTCTTTTTCTTTCTTCTCCCCCTCTGCAAAACTCGTGGTTCATATTTTTAGACTGTAAGGGGTGTGCGCAGCGTGCGGTCCAAGCTTTTCAGCTGGGACGGGACTGGCCAAAATCGATTGCGAAAAAGGGAAAGGAAAAAAAAGAATACGCAAGTGCCGGCTAATGTTGCTGTGTTTGCTCGACCGGCTGTTATTTCCAAACTGTAAGACTTGTGTCGACGGTTGAATTATCGGGTGCATCGCACAGTGTACAGCATTGTCTCATGGCACGATAACTTTGTACGACTGTCAAAACTTGTCGGATAGTGGTTGGGAGAACCTGTCACGGGGGATGCGACGTCATGAAATGTGCTCCCAAAAAAAACTTAAAGATACTTTGGGTATCTGAGGCAGCCGGAAAAGTGCAATTCAACGACCTGTCAGAAGGAGAATTTGAACGAAGCTACTGCACGGGAAAACGGGAAACATGGCAAAAATGGCGAAAATGGACACAAAGTGGCGGACTAGTGAATATTTTTCCGGATCTTTTGCTTTTTTTAATTTTCTCGCCGTCAACCGCAAGCAGACCAACAAGCCCCAGCCATGTGTTGATGTCACATTTGTTCTCTGGACTACTGCACCTAGTATTACTTCCATACATGCGTATATTGCTTCTATGTACTCCTTACTCCTTACTCCGTATGCACACTTGGGACCCGTTTTACGCCACTGAGAAAGACTGTAACACGATTTTTTTGCTCTTCCTGCTCAACTCGACTCACCGGCTTCCCCGTAGCTACTCCGTACTCTGCCAGCCTCTCATCGGTGAAGTGGGGGAATAAACGAGATTATATGATGTGAATGCACTCGGCCTGATTGGGGAGGGGGGGTATGGATGAAATTGATCTTGAGAGGATTGTAGTTTTTTTTCTATCCTTTTCTTTTTTTCTTTTTTTCTTTTTCCTTTTTTTTTTTTTTTTTTTTTTTTGGAAAAGGCATATATTTACAAATATTCTGTAACAAAAAAAGGAGGGGGGAATCAAAGAACGAGTCTGGCCCGTAAAGTTTCTTTACGTATTTTTTTTAAAAAAAAAGTTTAAAAATAAAAAAAGAACGAGCCTGGCCCATCAAGTGTTTCTACTTTAATTTTATCATCTTTACGCTCCCTCACATCCCATACCTACTTGTAGTATTGTTTATGGAGTGCGAGTTGTGCAAATGCTGAAAAGCGATTCGCTCCTCAAATCTTGCAACACTACGGAAGTGCGGGTAGCCCAAAGGGCACACGATGCAACATAAACAGGCGTAGTCAAAGGGGGAATAAGAATAAGGGTTGCGGTTTGGATGGGCCTGGCTCGCAACTGGTGTCACTTTGTTCTTTGTCCCGGTCGAGTTTGCCAAGCGAGGAAGGAATCCTTTGTTCTCTTGCATACCCTGCTGCAGACAACAAAGAAAAGGAAAAACAATCAAAGTCACGAGAAGAAGACAAGGGAAAAACACAGTCGAGACAACGGTGCCATCGGGGATGATAAGATCTATGAAGATAGTGGGACCTGGATGGCTGCTTACGAGTACTCTGTATCATTACTGAGTAGAGTTTTCAACAGGAACATTGTCACAGGCCAGAAAACCAAAAAATAACAAAGATACAAAATACAATAATTAAACAAAATACAAAATACAAAATGCGAAAAGAAAAGAGTGCTCCTCACCTTTCCGTAGATGCTATGGTGATACGAACACGAGTGTCGTTCGATGAATAAAAGACAAGGAAGACGGAAAATGGACCCGGGTTGACAATATCCGACTCCCGGTGAGGGCTCCCATGGCATGTTGATATCCATCTGGTGATTCTGCGGTTGCATCTTCCTTTTCTCATCAAAATAGTGTATAATTTATCTACAGCTTGTCGGCCTGGCTCGCCCGTTGCCATCTGCCCGTCGCCACGCCACTCCGTTTCGCTCCTTGTGCTGTACTCGTAGGCGTCCCCAGTTCTCGGTGTGAAAGCAAATAGTACCATTTGTGTAGTCGGCTTTGGGCTTAGGTGGGCGGGACCATACTGAATGCGTCGGAATCTGTCGAAAAGTACAGAGTGTACTTCTACTACCCATCCCTTTGGACTCTCTCTCTCTCTCGTTCCTGAAGAAAACAAAGACCCACAAGTAGAAAAAAATGCATACGGTCCACAGCTGTCTCTTTTGTTTTGAATTTCTTTTTTGTTTCCTCTGAGAAGCACTTTGCTGTCGTCTTGTTTCAGTTATTATTCAGTGCCCGGGAGGCTGCCCGAAAGCAATGGCTCGATGCCAATGCCGCATTCCTACTTCTTATTTATGAGTACCTTTTCCTTTCTAATTCTTTTCTCTCTCGGTTGCATTGTGAGGTTTTGTGAGATATGACCTACACCTCGACGGACGGAACGGGCGAACGGGACGAGATGACGATGGCAATCGGAGATGGGCTGGTGGTGTGGAGACAGGAAAAGGAAGAAAAAGAAAAGAAAAAGAAAGAAAAAGCAACCAAGTGGGAGATTACGTGCTGCGTTGGCCGTTTCTCTTTCGTGTAAGAAAGACACTCTCCGTTTCCCTGCATCATTGCTCTTTCCTCGTCCGTGTTGCAGCCAATGGGCAGCCAACCCGCTCCTCCTCGTCCTCCCACCCATCTGCGGTCGCGCCTTCCTCTTTCCTCCATTACACACCTGTCGTTGCACCTGCCCGTTATTCCTTTCCATTTCGTCGGGTCGCCCAATAACAAAATAGCAACTATCTAAATCAATAGCCCGAGGAAAGAGCGGAAAGAGCCCCCTAACATGGCCCCCTTTTTACGTACTTTCTTTTTTCTTTTTTCTTTTTTCTTTCCTTTCCTTTCCCACCAGACAGTGGCAGTGACACGCCTCCGTCAACAAGGAGCGACATATTTGCAGGCTGGCCGGAATTGCGATCGTTTGCGGGAGAGCGCGCGTGAACCGGCCTGGGCGCGAGGATCCAAAGGCGATCAACAGGGCACAGAGAGGAGACGAATTAGATATTTGGCCGAAACATGCTGCCTTTTCTCCTTTCCTTCTTTCTTTTTGCTGTTCGTTTTCTGTGCTTCTTCCTTTCCCCACCGCCCGCAGCGTACTTTTGTCACAGCCTTGCTCTCTGGTTGCCTCGTACTTTTCTCTTGTCTGCGCCCATCTCTCTTTCTTTTCAGCTGAACTAGCAAAATGCAACGTCGAGATCCTCCTCGCCTCTCCCCCCTCCCCCGAGCACGAGGGCGAAGAATAACGAGAAAGCCGGACATGTCCGATGCTGTGAATACATGTAATGTACGGAGTACTTCGTAAGATACATGAATGGGAGACCCTTGTCGACCCGCCGCACAGCACCCGATCGATTGAGTTTCCTTTGCCTCTCCTGTCTTCCTCCGCCTGAAACCCCAAACAGTAAGAAGGTAAAAGAGCAAAGAACATGAAAAACCCCGGCGCAATATGGTGCCCTTTTTGGGACAGGCTTGGGTCTCTCAGCCGCTCCGACGCGAGAAATGCAACCCTGCACAAGGTGTCCGTCTTTATGTCCCTTTCCTTATTTCGGTTGTTCTTTTTATGTTTATGTTTATCCCTCTTATTGTGAGTGAAGGGTAATGCTTATTCCCATAAACACAATTCCGTTTGGCTTGTCTCTTTGCTGCATTTATTTAATCCGTGTCAAGTCTTCCCCATATCCCGACGCTTGCATGGTCTCCGTTTTGGTTCTTTGTTCCAAAGATTGTTGACGTGTCGGACAGGCCGTTCAGCTGGTCCATACCGTTTGCGCCCGCGAATCTGCCCGTTTGGGCGTAGTAAACAAGATGTCACACCAAGAAAATCCCACGTCTTCTCCGTGCGCTGGAGTACCGCTTTCCCTGTGCCCAAAACGGTACTTTTGTACCGGTGGTCAAAAGAGGCAGCCAGCAACTAACACGGCCTTCCCGCAGAGCCCCATACTTCTCTTCCCCAAGCAGCCGCAACGCGAGTACGGGACCTATTCACGGCGACCTTCGGGGATATGGCGAGAAAAGGAAAGTCAAAGTAGTTCTGGTGAAAGTAGGAAAAAGCAAAGAAAAAGCCAAGCAAAAAAGCATCAGCATTCATGAAAAAGGTGGAAAGGAACAAAAGTACGGCCGCGTCCTGCTGAAATCAAACAACGGAACCACGCAACGGTGATTTCAGCGCAACGGCCTAGCTTTGCTGGACGTGCTAGTCCGCAGGCCAGTGCCGGCAGGCCCTCCAACGTTTTTATTTTCCCTTGCTTTATTCTCCTGTTCCCACAGCCTCCGTTTTGCTCATATGGTTTCTCACCTCTATGGCTGTGCTCATACCGGCATGGCGGTCTGCTCCAGGCCTCTCTCTCTCTCTCTGTCCCTCACACACGCATCTCAACTTGCATGCCATGGATCGTGAGATACGGCGCACAGAGCACATGTGCCACCGTGACGTGGGTTCTGGCTTCACCCTACTCCACATCTGCTCCGTATTCTCGTTGTCTGTGGGCGTGACGCCGAGGCTCTCTTTTTCGTCGTTCCCGCGCGCTCGCCCCACAAGGTAGGGACAGGGCCATGGCGGACGGCCGATGGCAGATGCGGATACGTGCCCAGCACAAAGTGACCGAGTGTTTCCAGCTGTGTGTGCCTGTTCCCTGCCCATTGTGTCCACTGTGGTTTTGCTTTTCTTATTGTCCTGCGCTGGCCCGTCAGGCAGGTTCAGCACCTAACAGGCCTAACAGGCCTAACAGGCCCAACAGCCCGCTAGGTCAGCCCGGCCCCGTACCTTACCCTACCAGCTGGAGCGCAGGCGCCTCTCGGCTGTTCTCCACGGCCTGGGACCACTGCACGGAACCTGGCTCGCTGGACCGACAGTGCGCTACAGGGGGGAGTGCGCCCAAGCCCCAAGGCTTGACCTGACGAGCCCAGAAAGTTCCTGCCCGCCGAAAACATATCCTAACCAGCCTACTTACTTCCCCAGGCACACCCAGCACCCCCCCTAGAAGCGTCCCGACCCACACGCCCTTCCTTCTCTTCATTTTGGTCTCTTGCTGAAATACCCCTACTCGTACCCACTCCGTAGGTATGTCCACACGCACACGCCCACTGCACGTACAGAAGCACCACCCCCCCCCTCGACACGCCTGTTGACCAGCTGCTCTGTGCATTCTCTCTCGTTCTGCTCCGCTGCACCGGCGACGACGCACTTACACGCCATCTTCGCCAGCGTCCCCTTGTTTGGATCTGAAATCGAGCAAGTCCATCCTTGCTGGTCCGTTCTTTCCCCATTAAAAAACCTTATTAACCCTGCCCCTTCCCTTCTTTCCTCGTCCTGTCCGTCTATCCCTGGCCGTACTTGCCCTCTTCGTCTTCTTACCACACACACTCCACATCTCTTTAAGTATTTCCCCCACCCTCCCCTCCTTCCTCCTCCTCGTCTTCTTCTCAACTGATACTCAACCACAGCACTCAAACATCTTGGTTTACCAATTCGCCTCTCATATAACGCTTTCACCAACTGCTCATCACATTCACACTTGGCACACTTACAACCACACATTGGTATAGTCACCGCCATCTCACATCTTCCTCCTCGCCAACTCCATCCTCTCCTCTCTCCCCTCCCCTCCCTCCACCGTCACAATGTCGCGACCGGGCAGAAGACGGGAGACGATAAAGGGCTCGTGGACTGATGCCGAGGACAAGCGCTCGTCTACATTGTCACGACCACCAGCTGCATCAACTGGTCCAATGTTGCCGACGAGATGCAGGGCCGGAGTGCCAAGCAGTGCCGCGAGCGCTGGGTGCAGAACCTGAGGCCCGATCTCGAGCACGAGCCCATCAACGAGATGGAGGGCAACTTTATCATGGCCCACGTCGAGACCTGGGCAAGAAATGGGCCGAGATTGCTCGCCGTCTCGAGTACGAAACCGGCCGCGTCCGCAGCGACAACACAAGTCAAGAACTGGTACAACGGCACCGTCAACCGCCAGACGCGTGCCGAGCGCCGGCGGGAGGCTGCCGCCAGCACCAGCACCAGCATCAGCACCGCCACAACATCACAGCAGCAGCAGCACCCGCTCTGCCGCGCCCCGTCGCCGTCCTTCTCCTCTTCGTGCCGCTCAAGGGCTGCACGGCCAACGCCTCCCAGCAGCTCACCCTCGCCCACCAGCGTGACCTGCCCCGGCCCCAGGCCAGCGCCTCCGACATGGCCTTGGTCTCGCCATGTCCGCCAACAGCTACTACGGCGAGCACCGTCACCAGTACCCGAGCCAGCACACGCACCAGCACGCTGCGCCCGCTCAACAGACAACGGCCCCAGCGGCTACCCGACGCCAGCCACCTGCTGCTCCCTACAAGCGCCGGCCCTCTGTCCACCACTTCCGTCACTGCAGGATGCTCTTCGTCACAACGTGCCGGAACCGCGAGTCTGACGTGCACTGGTCCCAGCAGCAGCAGCAGCCACAGCCACAGCCGCACTACCCCACCGCGTCTCTCAGACCGCCGCGCCTCCGTCTACACGATGGTCGACTCGCCGCGCAGCGACCACCACTACGTGCCCTCGCTGATGTCGGACACTGGCTCGCCCCGTCTCTGCGGGAGTCGCCCATGCACGCTCCTGCCTCGCCCAACACTGCCGTGCCGCCAATCCGCCGCCTCTGGCTCCATGGACGTCGACGACAAGGACGCCGCCATGGTGCCTACCGCTCGCCACGACCATGACTCGCTCCTGGAGCGGCACTCGGACGACAGTACCAGCCCCGTGCTCTTCCTCCATTCTCATGGAGCCCAAGCTCGCTGCACGCGTCCCAGCAGCAGCTCCCGCGGACCGTCTGGCTTTGCTCTTTCACACCTGCTCAACCGCTAAAGTGTGTCCAGCCTTGATCTTTTACCAGTCTTGGTCAACTTTTTTTTCGTTTTCGTTTCATCTTGTATACTTTACCCCTATACTTTTTTATTTTCTCTTCTTCTTCTGTCTTATATTCTCTGCCTTTTTTTCTGCCATCATTTAAAGGACCATCATATACCCGTGGGCACTCGAGTTGTCCCATTCTCGTTCCTTTTTTATAATAATAAAGAAAGGCTCCTTTACAGCGGCGTTCACTTTGCATTTTTGCATTTTATCTGTCAGCATCTGCCATCATCTGTTTGCTTTTTTTGCTTTTTTTACCCGAGATTGATCTCTCCAGGGCACAATCATGCTGGGATAGGATAATCTAAAACGGATAGAAGGGGAGGCGGGTGAAGGTTTTGACTACGGCGAACAGGAATCTCAAACGGAGGGGCTATCTTTACAAGGTGTTGATTTTTACTTTTTTTTCTCTTTTACTCTCTGAATGCTATTATTTGTCAAGGATATCCGCTCGCCTGCACGCCTGTACACATGACACATGATCTGTTTCTTTCTACGAGGTGAAGACTGAATCGACTCGAGGATTTAATTGCTGGAATAGGAGTTCGTATCCCAACAAAGGGGGCTTCCCTTTTTGTGCATGCCCAATCTCGACTGCATCCCTTTCCGCAAAAGAAAATAAGGAAAAAGAAAAGAAAAAAGAGGCCCGCTCATCGCTGCGTCTTTGGGTGATCTCAACCAAGAGCCCTTTGTGTCTCTCAGCTCTTCCTTTCGGGAGTTTAACGTTGTGGTCTCGCACTTTTCTTTTTCCTGTGTAGTTACTGTCTCGCATCGGCCTTTTGTGCTTTCTTTTTCTGGCGTTCGGTTCCCTCTTTTGCGTTCTCAGCCGAAAGCGTACTTTTTCTCCATTGCCGATCTTTGCTTGTACCGTTCCTCTGGTGCCTACTGGTGCCTACTTGGTGCCTATACTAAGTATTTTCCCGTTGTTTCTTCCTTTTTGGTTTGCTTTAATTCCCGTGTGCAGTCATCCCAGACAAAAAGAAGCAGACACGTAAAGAAAAGAAGGCGCCTTTTAATGTGGCAAGATACATCATATACGCAAGGATAAGAGCTGCAAAGAAAAGCGCCGACAGACTTTTTTCCCCTTCTTTCTAGGAAAAGAAACATAGTTTCAAAAAAAAAGGCAGACGAAACACAAACACGCACAGAATAAAGTACAAGCTGTGAGAAGAATGGAATGCCGAGAGACAAGCACCAAGGAGGGTTGTATTTGCTTCGAACAAAAGCACCCACAGATGATGGTTGAATGATGGCAGATCCAGCGTCCAGTCTCTGCTTTCTTTCCTTTTTCCTCATTCTTCCCGTTTCTTTTCTTTCTGCACTCCATCCCATTTTGCGCCTCCCTTTCCGAGGTGTTCATCTCTCCCGGCTTCGGGTGGCCGCAGCGACGATCGTGTCTCTCATGCCTGTTGTCTGTCATATCTCTCATATCTCGCGCGTCTTTTTTATTTTGGCTTGTTTCTCTTCTTATGCTTTTGTCCCTTTCTTCCTTATCTTTTCCTGCCGTTCCTACCCCCCTTTTCTTTTTTATTCCCACAATACTTCGTACTCTTAGACGCAATCCCGTTCTGTTCCTCCCCTCTCCCCCCTCCTCTTCCTTCCGGTCTTTTTGATACCTTGCCACACCTCTGTACTTTTCTGTTTTGGTTACTGTGATCCCGGGTGCGGCGTTTCTCCATTTCTAGTAAGGCGCAATCTTCCTGGCATCTTACAGGGGCGCGGGAATGCGCTAGTCTAGGGCTACTGCTAGCGGGAGATGCCCATCCGACGACAAGGAATGCCATGGCTGGCTTGCTGGGGTCTTGTTTTTCTCCCCTATTTTTTTTCTTTCCCTCACAGTCCCTGTAGACGCATGGCCCGAGTTGTGCGACAACCCGAAAAGAACACTGTCCGTACGTTTACGTGTACATGTACATACGATAGACTTTGATTTGGCGTGGTGAGTGTTTCCCTTATTTTCATTACTTTTTATTTTGTATTTTCACAAGTACTTTCCTTTTCTTTAATCGGCGTACTTTTTTCTTCTTTTTACTTGTCTTTTATGATAAAAATAACAGAAAAATCACACGCGCAGGCGCGTTTTCTTTCCCTTTATGAGCGTACGAGTACGATTGTTAGTTTCAAAACCTCACCCCTTGTTCACAATGGGATTCTCCTGGACTTTTACGCTCCCTCCCCATTCCCTTGTCTGCATCATCCCTGTCCCCTGTCAGTTTGCCAGGTCAAACGGCCGGTTGCCCCACAATGCTCGCCGACCTCGCGACAAAATGTAAAAGGAGGAAGATGGAGGTTTTTGGCTGGGAAAATCGGAAAACGTGCGTTGGCCAAAAAAAAGACCAAAAAAAAGGGCGGTGGGGTGAAGCAAGCAGACAAAGGACAAGGGTTTATTGAAGAGTTTCCCGGAGTGGCTGTCTGCAGGGTGAACCGTGCTTCTGGACCGTTTCACGCCCTGGAGCAACAATATGCAGCAAGACGCTGTATGTACGGAGCACATGTACATGTAGTAAGACGTTGGATGTCGTAGTGCATATGCATCGCATGCATCAATGGGTGAGTTTTCTGTGCACGGAGCAACTTCATTCTTGATAATAAACACAAAGCACCTCTTGGCTTTTTCACTGACTGCTTTGTCACAAATAACAAGATTGCTGTCCGCGAAAAGCGAATTAAAGTGGTGTTGCACCGCAGAACCACAGCCGGAATGCCCATCTCATTGGGAGAGGCTTCTCCGGGCGGATGCATGAGCTCAACGAGATTTCACCCAATCCCCGATCTCTTTTATGCCTGTATGCGCGAATGCGACCACAAGGAGATACAGGGACACGAAAACATCATTGCTATTTGGTTGCACAGCAGAACGCCTGCTTTGGTTCCACCGGACGCCGCCCATATGGCGCATGGGTTGTCCGAAGATGCCACGACATCTGGGGAGCACAGCATGGGCCTTGAAATCATGATATTTTTTTTCTTTTCATTTTTCATTTTTCATTTTTTTTTTCACCTCTGATAATGAGATCAGGAATATCACCCGCAGCCGGAGAACCAAACGAGAGAGCAAAGAACATGATAAAAGCGGCATGGACAATGTACATTGTACATCAGCAAATTGTCGGCCTCCCGCTTTGCTCGTGCGAGTTGGTCCAGCTGGCCATCTTATCCAGTACTGAGGCTACTTTATTTCTTTGTGTGTATTGCCTGTCTTGCTCTTTCTGACGCCCATGTCTTGTCCTCCCCTTGTCAACCGTCGTTGTGGCTCGTTTGGTAAAAGACTCCAAATTCAACATTGCCCCTTAATCTATCTCGACTAATGTTCGCACATTGTGTCTTGGATTCCTATCCTATATCCACGGTAGTGTCTGTTTGCCGGCCATGTTGAACGTGCAACACAGACGGCCAGGACTGCTGGGAGCACAAAAGCACGGGCTGCCACCGTAAGCAGTTGTACATGTGTACATGTGCATCCACCATGAGCCGTCCGTTATCAAGAGTACAAGAGCGCAAGCGTATCTTACAAAGAGAATAATCGTCTCCAC
Organism: Sporothrix curviconia; assembly: GCA_016097085.2. NCBI lineage: Eukaryota > Fungi > Ascomycota > Sordariomycetes > Ophiostomatales > Ophiostomataceae > Sporothrix > Sporothrix curviconia. Next base: position 150,579 of record JADMNF010000032.1, read on the forward strand.
CAGGGGTTATAGAACGTGCACGCCCTATTTCGTGCCTGATGTTCTTGTCGTTTTTTCAATTACATGCATTCATACGGCGGCTTCGTAGAAAAGGTGGCATGGACGTTGACAACTCACTCGCACTGGTGAAACAGAGACGCTGTCCAAACACGTACGAGTAAGTATTAAATGGCGGGACATGTCTCCACGTCTCTTTTACCAAACAATGCACTCCATTTGCACGCCGAAGATCGACTCTGGGGTTGTCTTTTGGCCATTACACATGATATGATTGCTTATGGCTGATCCAGATGAAAACGGCGGCCTCCATTGTTCAGTGTCGATCACGTGGGTACATAACGCCAGTAAAGAGGATGTGACGTGCACTCTCCACAAATTTGTTCTTCGTGTCTGATGGTGGAAAGAGAAGCGCCGAACAATGTCAGCTGAGAGCAGGGAACGGGGCCCTCAGACATGGGGGGGGGAGGGATGCGTAAAGGATAAAAAAGGCCGGTGAAAATAAAATGACTCTCCACCACGATCCAACGGCGGATCGGCATTCACGTCTACAAATACATCGGCCGTGTGTGTAATGTACAGTCATTAAGCATAGACGATCAAGAATTCCAATCCAATCGAAAGCGAGTAAACTAAACTGCTAGGCCAGGCCCGGAGAGCTGGTCGACATGCCGAGCGGATTTTTGGGCGAATGTCTAGTATGAGTATGCTATGTTTTGTACATGTACGCGTACGGTGCAATGGCAAAGTATTTTGTTGGCTATTTTGTTGGCAAGCATTTTGTATTTTGCAACTTCTCAAATCGCGCCCGAGATGTTGCGTGTTTGGTGATCGACACAAAACCCCTATTTTCCTGACGGGTTTGTCCACCTTTTTCTTTGTACCGAACTGTCTTTGTCGTTTCGTCCGAATCGCCATCGACGGTCCAGATCCCCACAAACCAGATCTCAGAGACTCGTCTCCAAGCCGTCTCGTTGCCAAGCGGTTCCGTCTCGACCTCTGAATAGAAAGACACAGAGTTCGTGCGAGTCCCAGGACCACGAAGGTACCCTTTTCCTTCTCAATCCTTTGGTTTTTCAAAACATTTTTATCTTAAAACCAAGACAGCCGCGCGTAAACAGGATGACTGCAGACCAAGAGAGAAGAGAAATACGGACGCGAATGCCAGGGACGGAGACACTCTGTCTCAAGATCCTGCTCGCTTGCGTGAAATGGAAGTACCTTGATACGCTTACAGCACATCCCCGGCTGCTATCACATGTCCTTGAGCGGCGGTTGCCGCATCTTGACAATGAACTCGATATTTGCCCCTATTTTTAGGCCTCTCTGTCGGTTTAGAAAGTACCGCCACTCTGGCCTCGTCTCCCTAGCCTTGTATACATGTACTCTCCTCTTTGATTGACAGTCTCAGATGCCCATGATGATCCGTTCGTGACTTGCCCTCCCGGACTTTGACACTCCTCCGTATGTCGAGCTAAAAGAAAAGACAGCTGCTGCATCTCGGTTTCGCAAAAACGGTAATGGCCTGTGAGGCCTCATCCGCAGTCCTTTTTTAACCTCCTTTCTGGCCAGACCGAAAACGTCAGAAACAGGGATGGGCAGGGCCGTACTATCTCATCTGCTACGATTTGTTCCATTCTGGAACTCGCAAACGTACTCGGTACTGACACGGTGATGTCCAACGGACCAATAGCATCTCGTATCTCCGTTTCTGATTGATATGCAAGCTCTCTAGTGCGAGATGCAGGTCTTTCTCTCTCTCCGTTAATCTGCAGAATCGCCATGAGCTAGCCCCCCAAGACACAAAGGGATGTGCGAGGCACACCGAAAGACCAAGACACAATGCAAATCACTTAAAAGGAGAAGAGGATTGCATAAATGAAACGATCCTCTTTCTCGGCGTGGGGGAGCAATGGATCACAGTATTCTGCACTTTTAATATCGATATGACCGATGCCCGGGAAACGCGAAGAGAACACATAATTATGAGTTTACGACCAGAGCTGAGACACTGCCTCGACTGCACAGTACTTGTCGGCAATTTTACTGCCCTGTTGCTTTAGCATGTCGCTGTCAGCTCGTCAGAAGACCGAGTAAACCCTTGCTAATTGGTACGCCTATATCTAAGAGCTACCATCTCCCTTTCCCCTTGTGGTTGGAACGTCAACTCCTGAATAAGTATCCCTCCGAACTTGTAATGCTGTACGGAGTGATTCCGAGCACTCGAAACATTGGCTCTTTTGCGTTTAAACCGGAACAACTGCCGAGAGAAATAGCCCGTGCGGATCTGAACAGATCTAAAGAAGCAAGTTCGTTGACAGGGCTAGGCAAGAATGGCCTGATTCTGTGCGTTGAAAGTCCCGTTGGCCGTGGAAAAAAGCTGTTAGCATGCGCCTACCCGCCAGCCTTGACAAGCAGGCTCGCAGGCTTCTTTGGTCTAACAAATTTCGCAAAATGAAAGGGCCCCGATGCTTCTGGTATCCTTCCCCAGGTTCGTTTGTCTCTTGCTGCGGCCAACGGGGGTTCTTTTGCTGTTGCCGCTACATGGAACTTGGTTGTCCAACACCGTCCGAGTTTTCGTGATGCGCAGCTAGCATCGAAAGCGGTGACAACCGTTGGGGCTGATACGCACCACCCCTTCAAGGGCATGAACGCGTATACAAACATCGGCTTGCAATGGAAGCCGGCTCTTCGCCGCCAATCCTGCCAGGCGCATGCTTTTCGAGAGGTGACGATGCGTCTTCTTCTTCTTTTCGGTCCGCATATGGACTACCGCCGGTACTTCTGGCTTCGGCCGATGCAGACATGCCTTTCCTGGATTCGTACATTGCCAGGTCTTCATCAGTGCTCGAGGATGATGACATGAATTCGGATGAGTTTGCTCCAGCGAAGATGCGACCCGGGGATGCTCATCGAGTTTGGCTGGTCTTGCTGAATGCTTGCAGGTTGCTTCTCGGCCGGCGGCCGCAGTGGGCGAGTCGGTGCCGTTTTCCGGCTTGCGTCGTTTCACACTCTTCTCCTTGCGCGCCGTGGTGTTGGATGCACCATTACGCGCCGTTTTCCCATGTAGCACGTCTGTGCCTCCAAAGGCCTGCAATTTGAGTCGTTCAATGACCTGCTCTTGTTCCTTGCATATCTCTGCTCGCACACCCGCACAAGTGCCGGCTGTCGGGACCGCTTGGTGCTGCCGGGTATGGCCGAACTTGGGCTGCTTTGATTTGGGCATATCGAAAAGAATTCTGTCGCTCATGATCTTGTCGTGGTGAGGATCGAGGATGAGCGCTGGCCGCACCGGTCTCTTGCCTGCCTGTGGTGAGATGCCTGTTAGATGGCACGAGGCCGCAAAGGGTTTAAACACACGGGGTTTTTGCACGTACCAACGGCATTCGTGTCTTCGCCCGCCCGTTCGGTCGTCAAAATACGAGATGAAGATGCAATGGTAGCTGCAGCATGGCGTCGAAAACGAGCCTTTGCCTACATGCGTGTCATGGGGGGTAGATTGCTTGTCTCGCCAAGCTCCTGGCCTCTATTCAGGACTCAAGCTTTTTGGCAACGAGCAGTTCATCTCGAAGGCGTTGTACTTCGCCTTCGAGGCTTCCTGTTCACGGGCAAGCCCACTCTAGGCTGAGCTCGCTGAACTGATGCAGCACCCGCCCATAAGCTTCTTCGACCTCCGTCGCGCGGTCCCTGGCAGAATCATAAGCCTCTTGGATGTCGTGCATGCCCTCAATGGCTCGCATGATGTGGCTTCTGTAACGCCCGGGGATCGGATACTCGGGCCCGAAGGTCGATGGATTGGAAAGGATGGGGGCAGATGGCCGGCGCCACATGCGCGACATAGCTGATGGCTTTGGGGCTGAGATCTTCTTCCACGGCGGCGATGTCCTAGGGGCAGCCGTTACAGTCTCGCTCGACACAACAGCCACCTGCAGCGACTCGACAATCTGTTTGAACGTTGGCCGGTGCCATACATAGTCGGATTCGTTGACGGCGAAGAAGGCTCCGCTATTGTCGTCCTTGTCCCATTGCTTCCAGTCATGCTGCTTGGCGGACCGGCCTGCATTTCGGGTTGCCGCGTTGTAATCGGCGGCAATTGGCGAGGACGACGAGTTAAAGTAGCCTTGCAGAGACGGCGAGTCCTGCGGCGATGACATGCTTTGCTGGAAGTCGAGTTCATGGGCCGGGTCCGTATCACGCTCATGCCCGCCGAATCTGCTGCTGCTTGATCTGGAATTCCGCCGCCTTCCCAAGCCAAAGTCAAACCACTGCGACGCCGAAAGAATGTCTCTCGGGCTCGAAGGCACTGGAGTCACCGAACGACCGTCTTCTTCGGGCCCCTTTTTGGCAAGCTGGAACTGCTTCCACGGATGCTGAGGAGGCTCGGGACGCCGAATAGACCACGAGACCGACTGGACCGGTGAGCACCGCCCGTTGCAGACGTAGCAGACATGGCAGCCACAGACGGCGACAGTGGTGGTGTCTGACTCGCGTGTCTGTCCGATTGAGCTTGCTCTCTGAGGCTGCTGTGCGATGACATTGCATGGAGAGCCGCAGCCTGTGCATCTCTAATGGGCTTTTGCTTTTACGGCTCGAATGGGGAACGAAGAGAGGGTGTCTGGCGGGGCAGCTGCGTCGAAGGAAGACCCGGCTGGGGTTGTTCGCGACGGAGAATGTCAAACGAGCGAAGCCGCTGCCCCTGGTCTGATGTTCTCCCCGAGACGGATCCCGGTTCTTCCTGAGGATCAGAAGATGATGCCTGCGTGTTTCGTGTAGAGGCAGAAGAGCCGGGCGCGCGCTTCCAAAAGCCAATACGACGCCCTGGGTCTGCCATCGTTGACCCTGATGTCTGTCGGGGAATGGAGGGACAGTGGTTGTGCTGAAGAGAGCGCAGGCAAAAGCTGGTCGACGGGTATCATTGTTGATCTTTGACAAGGAGTCGAATGATCACTACGCGATGCACTGTTGTGAGGGGTAGGAAGGATGTTATTATGGGCTGAGGGAAGGTGGGAATCGGACAGGACATGTTTACGGTCAAATGAGGAAGCTACGAACGTGCGTGTCCGTCGCGCCTTCCGTGCCGGTTCTGTCGAGGCAACAGAGGGTAATGTCACGGGGCATAAGTTAGGAAGGTGCAGTGTCAGTCAGCAACAGCAGAGGTATCTACGGGCTGAGCATGTGAAAAGCTGATGTGCCAGCCTTGATAGTCGCAGTGTAAAAAATGTGAGGCATCATTTGATAACGGATGTTGCGACAGCAAAAAAAAAATGAAGCTTAAACCAGTATCCTGTTTTTGGATTCCCAAAACCTCCCCGTCTATTGTTATTTTTTAACCCCCATTTCCCCCCAGACGCTGTCGCCTCTGACAATTCCTCTTCTAGCCCAGTGCGCGGTCAAAGCCATGAAGGTGGTGCCTACAATAAAAAGAAGAAAAAAAATCAACGATGCTTAATGGAACAAATCCTCTGCCCGCTGCCGTGGCCGCTGGATGCGGCTGGCGAGGCTGTTGTCAGAAGCGTCCTTTGCACCCTTGCGGCCTCGTCCGCCGTTGCTGCTGCTGCCGCCATTGCCGTTGAGCTTGTCCGGGAACAGCTCACGCGCCGACGCGGCGCCCTTGATGGTTATACCCTGCTCGTTGCTGCCGCCTGCAGAGCCGCGGATGTTGAACGAATCGGAAGGCCGTGTAATGCGATCTGTAAAATGGCGGAATAAGCATCGTGTTAATATTGTGTTAATCTCGTGTGAATCTTGCTGATAACCTTGGTTGCGTCATTGGGCCGGGAGCATGCGTTTTCAACACTGCAGCGACATTATCGCTGCGCACAATAGGCGACTGGCCGTGTAGGGGGGTTTTTCTTTGCGTTCCTTGGCCGCATCACCTGCACCGTCCATGGAGAGTACCGACATACCACTCAGCTTTGCTGTGACTGCACGGGTACTGTCAAACAGATCCATCTGCGCAGTACCTCTGGAATCGCTCGGGAAGAGCTCGCGCACGCCATTGCCGTCTCTTGTTGACAGCCGGTCCTTGATGGCGCGTGCCTTGTCGCGGTTGCGAGCAGCAGCGGCTGATGCTACCTCGGCCCGTTCGTCGGCAGCCGGCCATCGTAGTCGCCGTCACCAGCCTCGTCGTAAAAGAAGCCGCCCGCGTCATCACGCCGTGGCGAAGCGGACCGGTCGCGCAGCAGGCCATTATCGCGATCGCGAGCACCGCCCCGGCCCCGGTCACGGCTGTCTGATGACGAGGACGCGCCCAGCTTCTCGGGGAAGAGCTCTTTGCCCTGCGTGCTGCTGCTGACCGGGAAGAGCTCCTTGTCGCGGTTGTTTCTGCGGCGCTCCCGGAGTAGGAGCGGTCCCGCGATCTGGAGCGCGGACCACGACCGCCGCCGTGCCCGGGCCCGGGACCGAGACCGAGACCGTGATCGTCGGGAGTAGGGGCGCTGTGCCCGTGCCGGCGCATCGTCGTCGTACAGGTTGACGTCAAAGGAGTTGTTACGGATATCGTTTTCGCGTCGTCTTGGTCGTCGCGGCTGTCCCGGTAGGAGCGATACCGGCTGTTGCGGCTGTCCCGGCTGTCGCGGCCGTCTCGCCGACGGCTGTTCTGGTAGTTGCGCTTGCGCTCTTCCGGGTCGTACTCGGGGTGCAGGAGATAGAAACGACTGCGCGTTGCCGCGCCAGCCTCCTTCTTGTCGGAGGCGACGGCAAAGCGCACAGAGAGACCGGCCGAGACGTCGTCGGGCTTCGCCGAGTAGGTCTTGGCGGGCAACATCTGGCCAACCTGCAGCTGGGCCATGTCGTCAATCTGGATGCTGGACAGCGCTGCCAGGGCCGATGCGGCCGCAGCCTCCGTGGTAAAGACGAGGTTGGCCGACGTGTCGTCGATCCACTCGATGCGGTCAAAGGGCCCTTGCGGCCGCATCGCCGGTAAAGTGCTCGGCGACGTACGCCTTGATGTCGTCGGGGTTCAGCGCGTCGAGGCCCCGGATGTGTACTTTTGTTGGGATGACGGTGGTGCTGTCGGCCGCAGCCGCGTCGTTCTCGTTGATCTCGCCGTCCTCGCCAACCTCGCCCATTTCGCGCGCATCGTCCGCGTCAATGGCGAGGATGTCTTCTTGCGGCGCAACGTCCTGGGGCGCTGCGTTCTGAAACTGCTCCGCAGCGTCCTCCATCTCAATGTCGTAGTCCATCGTCAAGGATGTGTGCGAGGTGTCCGAGCCGCGGCGGTGTGTAAGGAAGAAAGGCAGAAGCTGGCGATGAGCGAGTGCGGGACACGCTTTAGAAGCTCGAGTGAGAATGTGTTTTAGAGGATGGGGACGGAGCTGCAACAAAGGTGAGAGAGAAGAGAGGCGGTAGCGAGTGGTGATGTCGAGAAAAGGGAGAGGAGATGACTGGAGATGGCTGTAGAGGGACGGAGAGGACAAAGGAGGACGTTTCAGAAGGAGGCGCTCAGATCGGGAGAGATATCGTGACTGCGTGCAGGGTGCCAATCGGTGACGGGGGCTTCGTGGGAGCTGCGCCGTATGCGAAGAAGGGAGCAAGGCTGTGGCACGCGGGGTGATGTTGTGGTTGCTCGAGGTGCAGAAGACAAGCTTTGAATTAAATTTAATCCATTTTAAAATGCTCGGAAGCGTGTTCTAATTGGGCAGCCGCGTGCGTGAAAAGCGGGTCTACACAAGCTCCTTCCTGTATCGGCCTTCTGAGAGGATGGAGGTACCTGCCTCCCCATGTATTTTGGCTATGTTTTGCATGTACTGGCTATGCACCGCGAACCAGTAGCCTTGAGCCTCAAAACGTCTTCTGAAGGACAGGGAAGGAGTAAGGCGGATACAGACGGTGCCGCCTTCCTACCAATATGGACGCTCCTGCCTATTCGTGCTCCAGGAAGGGTCTTTCCATTTGTGGCATTTTCAATCCCTTTGACGTATCACCTTTTTATTGTTGTATTTTTATACCAAGTGACATCACATGTCCTTCACGATCACGACGAGCACAGCGAGCACCGCGTGCATCTTTTCTGCGTTCTGACGCCGGGATACGACGTCGTGCATCGGTGGGTCGGAGACGAGACTGTATTGGGTGGATGTCTGGTGGACTGCAATTTGTCGAGTTAATATAACAATATCAGCATCATTCGTGATAGTCTTCTTTCGGAGATTCTTGTGGAGTCTATTCAATTATATGTATAGAGAGAGAGAGAGAAAGATATGGTTGTAAATGCCCAAGATACCGTCTTTTTTTTATAAACGCCCATCATGCCGCACAGAAACCGACGAAAAGGATATCAGAATACAATCAAGAGAAGTCACCGACTGAGATTGGGACACCCGTGTAAGATACAATTATGCACAAGCCTTTTGCTCCTTTTCATTCCTACCTTTTCTTCCCCTCCCTACAGATCCACGGGCCAGCGACGACGGATGGCGGCGCGTAACGGTAAAAGATGACGGGCAAACGGGGTCATGACGAGGGCAATGATGCCCAAGACGGAGTTGCCCAGGCCAAAGTCGAGGGACGCGTAGAGGGGCGCGCCTGCGAGCGGCAAAAAGGCGCCGAAGATGGACAAGGCCGTGCGGTTTGCAGCGACGGCTGAGGCAGCATAGGGCGTAAAGGCGTCGACAAGGTAGGTGACGACTGGGATGAAGATGCCGATGATGCCGATGCCAAAGAGCAGCAGGCCCATGACCGGGCAGGCCCAGTGGCATGTTCCTGGGTGGACCAGCCGTACCAGAAGAGCGAGACGGGAATACAGGCGGCGTAGTAGATGCAGTGCGGGAGGCGCATCTCGGCTCGTAGACGCCGTTGTTTTGCTTCGTGAGCTTGGCGATGACGCGGTCGTTTGTGGCCATGATGAGCAAGAGACCGAGCTGTGTTGTTAGTGTGAGAGTCATGATGATGAAAAAGGAGACAGGGAGCGTGCACTTACAATCATGCCAAATACCAACTAGTATTTTGGCAAAGAAATTGTCAGTTTATATTCCGTCTTCATCATCCATCATCCAAGTTTTTTATTTCATAATCCATTGTCTCGCCACCCTCTCCAACTTACATGGCGCGTAGGCCAGAACCGGCGATGCTGACGTTCCAGCCATAGATGTCGCCAAAGACAGTCGGGATGGTCGTGAACATGAGTACAGCATGCCGTACATGGTGGCCATATAAAGGACAGCGACGACGCAATCACCGACACGGTCAGCAAGCTTGATGGGCCGGACGATGCTACGCTGCAGCACATCCTTCCGGCTCATCTTGCGGTTGAGCAGCGGGTACAGGTTCCTGGCGGTTGAGTGTCTTGCACAGCCGCTTGGCCTTTTTCTGCAACACGGCGCGTCGCATACGTCTCGGGCATTGTACAGCGTGAGCCCGGCGTTGGTCGTGCCGGCCACGATGAGCAGCAGCCAGTAAGCCCAGCGCCAGCCCAGGTACTCGCTGATGAAGCCACCGCAGATAGGGCCAACTGGGGGGGAGGGGGGGTCAGTCTTTCCTTCTTCCTTTTTGCTTATTTTTTTTCTTCTTTCTTCTTTTTTATAAAAAGGTACATTAAACTCAATAAGAGCCGTGAAAGGGACAGGCTCACCTGCTGGCCCAACGCTCTGGGCCATGGTGATTAAAGACATTGGTAAATCGCGCAGCTTTTCGACCGGAAACAGGGTCCGCCACCATGGCCGGCGCAATCGTCATCACGGCCGAGCCGCCAATGCCGGCAAACAGCCGCATGATAATCAGCGCGGCCATGGACGGCGCCAGTGCGCGCCCAGAAGCCATGCATTGAAGAACCACGTCGCCAGGATCACGACTGGGTAGCGGCCGTATATTTCGCTCAGCGGGCCCAGAAACAGCGGGCCAATGGCATAGACCGAGCACGTAAATGGTCACCATGAAGGAGGCCCACAACCGGCGACGACTCGTGCAGCTCCGCCATCGTGTCCCGCGATGCCGCGCCACCATGGACGACGCCAGCGGGCTCAGCGTCGAGATGATGCCCATCATGGTCATAATGTACAGCTTTTTCCACTGCGGAAAGTTGCGCGGGTTGGCCGGGTTCGTCCACGGACTCCCACCCAACGAGGCCGTGCTCGAGGCCACATCAGGGCCAGCGGCTCGCCGCCTGCGTCGGCAGCAGCACCGTCGCCGGCCGCCGTGGCCTCGGACGACCCGCTGTTGCAGTCTTCGAGGTCCCTGCCGCGGCCGAGCTCATTCTCGTCGAATGTCGAGCTTGCTGGCCATCGTTCTCGGCAGACTCGAGGCACGGGCAGTGGCCGTTTCTCGTCGGGGCTGATGTCGGCGGCGGCATGGCTGGCGGCCTTTTCGAGGTCAATGTCGGTTGGCTTCTCGGCTAAGTCGTCGACTTGTGATGGAGTGTGGTGTGTGGCTGTCTGTGTTGGTGGTTGGTGTTAAAGCTTCTACTGGTGGCTGTTTGGGCGAGTCTGCCTCGTGCTTGGTACCTCGTATACCCATCTTGGCTGGGTATTCCCGGCGCCTTCTGTCTGCAGGGCTGTCTTTACATATACTGTGAGAGGATAGACCAAACGTTTAACAGGTTCGGCGGAAAGGGACAGTCACAGAACCGCACAAAATAAAATGATCAGAGGCGAGAAAGAAGAGAGGAACGGATAAGAGAGACAGGGACAAAATTAAAAGCAGCCGATGCCTGGGGAAATATTGCAGCTGCTGTGACATACGGTGAGCTCTGCCATTTTCCCTTTTCTTCCTCTGTGCCGTGCCGAGTTCCCAGACGCAGATTCTCCAGAGGGACCCAAACCAGCGGCCGTCATGGCGGTTGGTCGAGTCAGGCCTAGCTGCAGCGCCCCCGGGTGATGAGAAGCGTAGCGCTGTGGGGACGACCGGGCCATAAATACCCCAACCCCAGAACTAACGCAGGGTGTGCTTGAGCCGTTGACGTCTCCTGAGTAGGGCGTCTTTCTTTTGATTTTGGAGTTCGCACGGCGCTCCATTGCTCTAGATGGAGGGTATCATGACACTTCCTTCCAACTCCCCCCAACCCCCCCCCTCTTATTTCTCCTCACAAGTCCACTTCCCTAGACTCCAGGCCGAGCCAAAAGTGGAATTAAAATACATGTACAAGTTCACGACGACACGATTGGCATTCATTGTTTGGTGTCGGTACATCTTGCTCCTATCTTGTTATGTGGGAGAGAGCTACGTCGTACAATACAGGTGGATAGGTGGATGGGATTAGAGAATAAAAAACCACAAATATGCCCAAGACGCGATGAGTCAACCTGGTGGATCTTCCACGAGTTTCATGAATACCACGTGGCACAGAGACGTGGTATTGCCACATCGAGCCACAGCTCTATCATGGAGATCGACGCCTCGGATCTTGGCCTAGAAGCGTGCTAGAAGAGCGCCCAGCCTACTGAGTAGATGAGGAGTCATCGCCGTGGTATCCGTGTTCACCGGCTCTCCTCAGACATCTTCAGAACACCGAGTCGTTGCAGCTTGAAGCAAAACGTGTTGATGGGCTATGGCGTAAGCTATGCATCAATATGGTCTAGATGAAGAATATGGCAACAAATCGAGCTCAGGATGTAGCCAGTATAAAGGACACAAGATACTATGGGAAAGAAAGCAAGAAAAGGCAAAATAAATGAACACAACACAAAATTATAAACGCCATCCTTTCGCCGCCAGTCTGCTTGACATATGCCGTCTTTTTTTCACAACCCTGCCCACTCCTATTTTCTTTCTTTCTTTCTTTCTCTCCTTTCTTCTTTTAAAAAATCACCTGCACCCCTCTACTGGCTCGGCACGGCCGGCGGCAGCGCCTGCAGACGCGTGCCATCCCACGTGCCCGGCCGCAGGGGTCCACGGCGCGGCGCGTCCTTGGGGTCGACGCGGTACTTGAGCTTGACGCCCATGGCCGCCAGCTCGACGTCCAGGTACTTGAGCGCGCCCGGCACCACCACCTGCGTCGTGTCCGTGCCGCCCACCCACTGCACACCGTGGCCGTCCTCCCAGATTTCCTCGCGCGCCAGCCGCTCGATCAGCGCTAGCGCGTTTTGGTCCTTGGTCTTGCCGCTCTTGCGCACCGCCTCGGCCAGCTCCTCGAGCTCGTCGACGCGCGACGCGCACCGCCGGCACCGCACCGTGTTGACGGCCTTGCGCTTGCCCACAAACGGCGACACCGTCGGCTGCACCGACAGGAACGAGCCGCACGTGCGGCAGATCCACGTGCGCGAGTAGTCGGAGCAGTTGAGCAGCCGGTCCTGCAGCAAGAACGCCGTGCCGTGCGCCAGCAGCGCGTCGCGCTCCATCTCACCCACACGGATACCACCACCGCGCTTGCGGCCCTTGATCGGCTGGCCCGTTGTCGGCACCACGGGGCCCGTCGTGCGCACCTGGTACTTGTCGTTGACCATGTGACGCAGGCGCTGGTAGTAGACGACGCCCACGTAAATGTCGGCCGCCAGCTCCTCGCCCGTAATGCCCGAGTACATGGGCTCGTTGCCGTGGAAGTTGAAGCCGGCCTTCATCAGCTGGTGGCCAAAGTAGTCACCCGCCGTGTTCTCTCGTCAAACTGGAACGGCGTGCAGTCCTGCGCCAGGCCGTGCAGCGCGCCGCCTTGCCCGCCAGCGACTCGATAAAACATGCCAATGGTCATGCGCGACGGGAACGCGTGCGGGTTGATGATGATGTCCGGCTGGATGCCCGACTCGGAAAAGGGCATGTCAATCGCCGGCCACTTTTGCGACAGCACGCCCTTTTGCCCGTGGCGCGACGAGAACTTGTCGCCAATCAGCGGAACGCGCGGCACGCGCAGCTTGATCGAGATGGTCTGGTTCGGCTCGTTGCCGTTCTCGTTGCCAATGATGCGCACCTCCTCCACGTACGCCTCCTCGCTGTCCTTGTACTTTTCGTAGTGCGTCTGCCCGTCGCGGTTCACCAGCGCGCCGCTGTAGTCCGCCGACACCGTGTGCCACGCGCACAGCGCATCGCCCTCCTTGACCTTGAGGCCCACGTACGGCAGGCCGTCGTCGTCCAGCAGGCCGCGCGCCTGCCCGCTGACAAACGCGTCCGGCGCGAAACCAAACATTTTGGTCACGTGCTTGGCCGTGCGCGTGCGGCTGTCGTCCTTGAGCGTGATCTTCTTGGTCTTGTAGATCGAGCCGTAGCCGAACCCGCGCTCCAGTGCCGACTTGTTGATGATCATGGCGTCGTCCATGTCGTAGCCCGTGTACGAAATGACGGCAACGACCGCGTTCGCGCCGTTGGGGAAGTTGTCGAAGCCGTAGGCGTTGTGCAGCGGCGCGCGCACCACCGGCGTCTGGCCCGTCTGGATCCGGTACGTCTTGTTGTCTGTCCGGTGGCGGATGGCCGTGCCCGGCGTGCCCATGGTCTGCTTGCCCATCTGGCACTGGTACATGTTTCTGGGCGACTGGTTGAAGTCCGAAAAGGGTGTCATGTTGGCCAGGATCGACAGCATGTTGGTCGGGTGGAACTCGACGTGCGTGGTCAGGCCGGAGATGACCTCGGGCTCGGTGACGGCAATCGACATGTACGCCTGCTCGTGCGGGCCGACGAAATCCTCCTTGTCGAGCGCGAGGTACTTGACGGGACGCACCATGCGCGACGGCGTCGACGCCATGTACACGCCCGGGTACGAGCCCGCATTCGACGGCGGCACGTAGCCAATCTCCAGCTCCACGGGCACTTTGTGCGTGCCCTCGACCTTCCAGTGCCGGAACGTGTCGGCCAAACGCTTGGCCTCCTTGGGCGAGCACCAGCCAATGACTTTGCCGTCCAGCATGACGACGACGCTCTCGTCCGTCGCAGCCGACGACGTCTCGGCCACGCCCAGCTCCTTTGCCAGGCGCGCCACTGCCGAGGCGTCGACCGCCTTGGTCATGATCTGGCACTTGTGCGCCAAGTGGTTCAGCAGACCGCAGGGTGAGCCATCGGGCGTGTGCACGGGGCACAGGAAGCCCCACGACTCGGGCAGCAGCTTGCGCACGGTGGTGGTCTTGAGCTGCGCAAAGAAGCTACCACGATGGATCATGCGGAAATGGCTGATGAAGCGCAGGAAATTCAGCTTCTCGGCAATGACCGTGAAGCCCGATACCTGCTGCAGGTCCAGGCCGGACGGACTCTGCAGGTTGCCCGTGGACAAAAAGTACTCGAGCGAGTTGCCCAGGTTCTCGTTGGCGCGCCGGAAGATGTTGGCGGGGAAATCGCGTGCAAAGCCCTCGGACAGCAGGTTGTTGCCGGGCGTTCGCCGCCAGTAGAAGCGCAGCGCCTCGCGCAGGTTGACCGACAGGAACTCGTCGAGCTTCTCCTTGAGGATCTGGCCGTACAGGAAGCTGCCCAACAGGATCTCCTGGTTCTGCACGGCGTCGGGGTTGTCGACGGCGCAGTCGCCGGCCACGAGCGCGTACAGCTTGCGCACCATGAAGACGAGCGAGCGGAACTTGTCGACGTCCTGGGCCTCGGTCACGTCGACGTTGCCGAGGTGCACCAGCACGATCTTGCGCAAGAACTCGGTGCCCACGTCGTAGTTGGACATGGTGCTCGGCACGCCCAGCACGATGCGGAACTTCTCGCCGAGGTAGGCGCGCGTGGCCGACTTGGTGTACAGGTTGTAGTACTCGTAGGTGCGCAGCAGCAGCTCGACACGGTCCGTCAGGAACGTGTTCTCGAGGCCCTTGGAGCCGGCCGGCCCTACAATGGCCTCAAAGATCTCGCGGTCGTTGGTCTCGACCAGCGCCTTGAGGATCATCATGACGGGCACCAGGTACTCGTTCTTGCGCCACGAGAAACGGAAGGTGATGTTTCCGTCCTTGAGGTAGTGCAGCACGTTGGTCTGCGAGGTCTCGTCGGGGCGCACCGCGCGCATGATGATGCCGTAGGGGGTGTACGAGGCACCGCGGTTCTGGAAGCTGGGCCGGTTGATGGCGTGCGGGAAATTGCGGCGGTTGACCTGCAGCAGCCGGATGAGCTTCTCGAGGCCGTTGACAATGAAATAGCCGCCCAGCTCCTCCGACTCTTCCTTGTGCTCGACCAGCTGTGCCGGCGACATGCCCTCGAGGTGGCAGCGGTTGGACTTGACCATGACGGGCACCTGGCCAAACTCGCGCACAATCTCCTGCGGCTCGCTGTTGTTGATGCGGTACTCGAGCGTGGCCGTCAGCTTGCCGCGGTACGACACGTGGCGCTCTCGGCACTCGGCCGGGTAGATCTCGCGGACCTTGGCGAACTTGTTGCTTGGGGCACGTAGCAGCGCTGCAGCGAGATGTCCTTGTAGCGGATGGAGATGCGGTTGCGCTCTTCGGGCAGCATCGTGTCGTCGCCGTCCAGGAACACCTTGGTGCCAATGTCGGCAATGGCGTGCGCGATCAGGCCCTTTTTGGCCGGGCCGTGGCCCTCGTCGTCGGGGAAGATGGCGTTGAAGGACTCAATGTGCGGGTCAACGGCCATCTGCAGCATCGGGTAGGCAGTGTGGTCGGACGGCGGGTTGCGGAACAGGTTCTCCCGCCGCAGTGTGTTGTATCCGCCATCCCAGTGTGTCTTGGTCGGCGCCTGTTTCCGCCTTGAGGACGCCATGGTGGTCTGCGAGTGTATGGGAGGGCGGAACAGAAGACAGGGAGAGGAAGAGAGGAAGAGGCAAGTTTGCCGTGTGGAGACGCCGCGTTTGTCGTAGCAGGCTCGCTTAGATGCTCGATGTCGGTGTCAATTACAGGTGTGGTGTGCCTGCATGCAGAATATGCAAAATTCAAAGAGATGCAAGGCCGGTGGTTGCGAATTGAGCCACCTTTGCGTTTGGGGTTGCTGTGGGAGGACGTTGAAAATGTGAAGCTTTTTCCTACGGCGGTTCCAGCAGCAGAACTTCCAGTCGCTGCTTCCTCTAAACTTTTTTTTCTTATCGGCGCATACTTTTCAGCGGGTCTGTTCCTTCTGCAGCCAACCGTACCTGCCCGATAAGCCACTTCACGTGATGCGTCTCCACCTGCAACTACGTGGATCTCAGAACTCATTACTAAACCTGCATTGGCTAGAGCGACAAGCTGTACTTTCGTATTACACCGTATTACAGTACGCTACAGTACTCTGTACTCCACCGTCTCACAGCAAACTCGCGATTGCTTCACTATGAGGCAGGACACGGCGTAGAGCATTTAGTGACTCTACAGGCTTACTCTTTTCTACCGAAAAAGCCTGGCATAAATAGTCTGTACATTCACTATATCCATTTATTTACTTTTCTACATTTAATCTACACTATAACGCGCCTTTTTCATCTCTTGGGATTAAAATGTGAAAAAGAGAAACAGACTGAGAAACAGACTGAGAAACAGACTGAGAGAGAAAAAGAAACGTCCAGGACACCATCCTCCACACACGCGTCCCGCCCGTGCAGGTGCTGGGGAGATGCACACCTCAAGCTGCTTGCGGGATCACATTGGGCTGCAATGCATGAGCACCAGAGGTGTGACCGCGTTGTTGTTGCGGCTCCTATCAAGGCAAGGGAAAGCATAGATGCCTGCCAATGGTGTGGCAGCTGCCCAGCCTCGTCTGGCTTGCCTCTGCTGATGCCTTGCGTTGCGTCGGTTCGCACACCGCATTTTCAGACTGGATGCCAATGTCTGTTGGCCATTTTTTGCAGCCCTGTATGTTTTGACTGTTTTGTTGTCTGTTTGCCTTTTTGCAAGGCAGCCAACGGCATCAGACAACACAACATCAACAAACAGCCAGACAAGGCGGAGATCCATCCTCGGTGCCAAGTCTGGCTTGGGCAGCATGCAGCAAAGGTTCTACGTTTAGACAGAAAGGTTGGGTGCTCTCCTTCCAGGGCTGGTTTACCTCGGCGCGATTGGCTACTCAGGAGAGCATCCGCAGCTCACCTCGACTGGCACGGCCCGGCTTGGACGCTTGGACGGGCTGTGGCCGCAGATATCTGGCCGGAGCCCAACGGCACTAGGCCGGCTTTCATGCAGCCCTCGCGACGAGGGGCCGGCGAGATGTTTGTGTGCCCCAGAGCTGCCCGGGTGAAGTGCAAAAAGCTGGCCGCAGACGGCGAGATACGTCAGAAGGCAGCTGTTGGTAGGTCGAGCTTTGCAGCAGCGCGAGGAGCGTATTCAAAGGGAAGAGGGCAAACGTAAACAATAACAAAGGGTCGTTTTCTTTTCTTTTTTCCCCTCCATTTTTCCTTTTCCTTTTTCCTTTTCTTGCCTTTTTTCGAAATGCTCTCCGTGTGTGGTGCGTGTGTGGTGGACTCACTCTCCGCGTACATGTGTATGAATCTCTATCCCGCAAAGGTATTTAACGCTGGCCTCACCCTGTTCAGAGCTGCAGAGCTGTAGAAAATCTGAGATACATCTGCTCAAGCAAGAACGAACATACGACACGTGCGACCTACACAGCACATGTACTCCGCACTCGGTGCACCGTCCCCCAATCTACCTTGCATTTTCTCAATCAACGCTTCCCCCGTGCCCTGCAGCTGCTTCCACTGCCGCTGCACGCCGCATGCACGCACGTCCTTGACGCACAGAGGACGTGCCAGGTACCATTTGCACCTCGTGGTGCTGTCCACGCTGCCCACCTCGTTATCCTCTTGTGTGTTTGCAGTGTGGCAGCTCAGCAGGTCACCTCGGTGTCCAGGCATCCTTTTCCAGTTGGGCAGGCTTCTGCCAGTTTTCTGCCATTTCCTGCCAGTTTTTATTTCATTCTCTTTCTTTCCACCTACTCTTATCCCCTCTTCCCTCTCGTACTCCTGCCAATATCGCTTGCCATTGCCGTGGCGTTTCTTCCTTCCGCATCTCGCGCAGAGCAGGCAATATTCCTCTCCCGGCCCCTGCCAATACCAACCTGGCTACGCAATATCACAAGACTAGAGGCAGCGCCAGGCCTGGGTAATCTCGAAAATTGGGAATAAGACAGAGCTTGGACCTGCTCGGAACCTGGTCCTGGACCCCAGTCGTTTCTCTTTCCGCGCGGGTCCTGTCACAGTCCCGCAAGCTGTTTTTTGTCACGTTCAAGACAATCATTCCGCCTTTTCGGGCAGCTCACCTTGCGTCTGCGACATACGTCGTATTGGCACAGCGTCCAGGTAAGCTGTTTCTCCAACCCTGCCGCCAAACACAAAGCTCTAGCCGCTGGGCCAGCCGGGCTGTCCGTTGCCCGTCTCTCTCAGATGCCAAATGGGCAGGCGGCTATGCGGAGGTAAAAAGACAAAAGACAAAAGACAAGCAAAGAACAAAAATAGAGTGCAAGGCCCAGGCGCAATCATGGACGCGATCGGAGAGCGCGAAAAAGGACGGCTGCAAAACTGACAGAGTGCGGCGCACAGAAACACAGAAACACAGAAAGCGCAGACCCCAAAAGCGACTGCCTGCAGCTCACTAATAGCCAGAAAGCACTTTCTCCTCGCACTCGCCTGCCCCTCTGCCCAGCTCCTAAAAGTCAGGAAAGGCAGGCACCCCAGGCACACAACCCCGTTCTTCTCTCAGCCTCTTTCCCTTCCTAGCACCATCTGCACAAGCTCGCCTGCACCTCTCCTCACACAGGTGGGCCAAGTGGGGAAGCAAAACGTTCTTGCTCCTTCCTCGATTACCCACCTCGCCGGCATCACCTTCCCCCAATCTCGCTCGCTCGCGCCACCTGCGCAGCCGCCAAAGCCCGCACCGACCACACACTCCCGGCACCGATCCTGCCTCTTTCGTTCACCTTTGCATCCACCGCAACTTCCCCCTTTGGGCCTGTCTCACCCGGGATAACGCAGTCACCTTTTCCCTCTGCCTCGCTCTTTCCCGCCTTGCGCGCGCGACTGAGCTTCCTTTGCCTCCCCCCTCCCCTCCTTCCCCCGACGAGACGACCCCAGCCATATCCCAGGCCAAAGTCCCAAAACGGGCGCCTGCCCAAGTCGAAATCAAACAACCAACCGAGCCGCCCTTGCCTTCCCTGGCCCTTTTTGGCCTTTTTTCCTTTTTTTTCTTTTTTTCTTTTGCTATTTTTTTGCTTTTTCTTGCCCTGGCCGTTCTTGCTTTGTCTCTGTCGACTTTGCTTCCCGAGTATTTAAAAACAGCTCGCTACTCTCAACGCTCTTCTCGCCCGTCAACATCCTCTTCTCGCACACGTCCCTCGCTCAGACTCTGCATTCCACGTCCTTCGGTATAGAGCGTTGCCTCTTGCGTATTTGCACTCCCAACCGTTCGATACGCTCTGCTCTTCTGCGTCTGCACTCTGTCCGCTTTGCCAGCTTGACATTGACGTTGACGTTGCCTCCATCTGCCGCCGTGCAGCTGCAGTCGGCATCTCGCTGCCTCTCCGCTCGATATCACAGGCCCCGTCCGCCGATCGCCAGCAAGCGCCGTCCGCGACACGCTCGCAGCCATGACGGCAATTATAAGAAGGGTGTACGAGTGGTGGTTAAGGACGTTTTGGTAGGTCTTTACCCCTCTCCCGGTCCTTGTCCTTCTCGTTGTGCGCCCGCCCAGCTTTGCAGCAGTGTGCAACCACCCAGATCAAAGTTGCAGAGGGAGCTCCCGCGCTCACCTTGCTGTTTTGTTTCGTTTCGTTTCGGTTTGTGTTCGTCTGGCCAGACACTATGCGGGCAGCTTCGCCAGCTAACCAGAGAATGGCTTCCTCGCCAGGTCCATGGAGATGGACGTCACCATGCTCGGGCTGCAAAATGCAGGCAAGACGTGCTTGCTGAACGTATTATCGGTATGACGTCTCCCCCTTTTGTCGGAAACCTTCTCCACGGCTCTCTGAGCCTGGAACCCTGTTCCTAGCTCGCCCAGCCATCTTGCCCTTTGTTCCTCGTCTCCCCTTCTTTTACCCCACCACGGCCCTAGAGGTTGATCTAGACTTTTTTGTCCTTTTGCTAACATGGGGCGCCCTTTGCCAAATAGGGTGGTGACTTCACCTACGAGTAAGTGTCAAGTGTTGCATCTGTCTGCGTATGCGTATCGAAACAGACACGTTCTTCCGGTTTCTTCCCCCTCCGACCACAGCAGCTAATACGCACGTCCTGGACAGCACTATCCCACGATCGGATTCAATATGAAAAAGGTGCAGAAAAACAACGTCTCTATAAAATGCTGGGACATTGGTGGCCAGCCTCGGTTCCGGCCGATGTGGGAGCGGTATTGCCGAGGCGTGAACGCCATCCTCTTTGTCGTTGACATTGCCGACATTGAGAAGCTCCAGGCGGCTCGGGAGGAGCTGCACTCCATTATGAGCCAGGAGTCACTAGAAGGGATCCCCTTTTGGTGCTGGGCAACAAGTCGGACCTGGAGGTGAAGGTGTCGGTCGATGAGTTGATCGATGCACTGGATCTCAAGGGCATCGACCACCGCGAGGTTTCCTGCTATGGCATCAGCGCCAAGGAAGAGACGAATCTTGAGGCTGTGCTGTCATGGCTGGTGAAGCGGGCAAAACGAGCTCCAAAGATGAGGGAGGACGTCACAACAAAATAAATCCGGTGGATATTTGGATATTCGGGTGCTTTGTGCTTTTCTTCTTCGTTCTTCTTCGGCCAAGTTTGGACAGCATAGGCGGCGACTCTTGTGTCTCTTTTTTTCTTCTTCTGCTTCTTTTTTTGGGGGGGCTCTGCGTCTCTTTGCTGTCGTTATTGGTCTGCGTCATGATATTGTTTCATATACTCCCCGGACTGTTGGTCTTTTTGTTAGTCCAGTACTTCTTTTGATTTTGTCTTCTTTTCTCCTCCCCTTTCCAGCTCAAACCAGTTGTGTCTGAACAAACAAGCCATTGTGGTCTGCATAGCTTGCAGCCTTTTGCTTTCTCTCTTTCCTCTCTTTTCTCTATTCTTTGAAACCTGTTTTCTGTTTTATGCCGTCTTCATATTACCGCTCGTCTATTGTCTCACGTCTGTTATCTCACGTCTCTTTCAACCTCTGGCCACTTGGATTCGCAGTTTATCATTTCTGTTTTTTCCTTCTCACCTTTGCCTTATATGACACAACAATGTCCGTGGACCGAAAAAACAAAGACAAGTCTTGGTCGGCAACGACCGATGTTTTATTTATTTGCTTAGTACTATTGGAATAGCACTCGCCAGTCTCCCACGTCTTCTTTATTAGCAACGTGAAAAGGTCGTCACAAAAGGCAGGTGAAGGGAAGAGACAGGAGAAAATAGCCAACCGTCATGATCCTCTGTATGCTCTTCAGGTTTAACTATGACACTATGGGGGTCAAGAAGAGAGGAAGATGGAGAAAATGAAAGAAATGAAAGAACCGGAGGAAAGCAAACAATGGGAAAAGAACAGAAGAAGAGAAAGAAGAGAGAAGGGGGGGAGAGAGAGTGTTGAGAGTGTGAGAGAAAGAAAAGAAAGAGGAAAGAAAGAAGAAAAGAAGAAAAAGAAGAAAAGAAGAAAAAAAGAAGAGAAAAGAAAAAGAAGCTAGAATTCTCCATGGCAGCGAAGAGTCAAGAGTGTGGACCTTGGGCAACAACACCACAGTTGCAGAAAGGCGGACTGAAGCGAAGCCAATTCCGTGGTGACATGACACTTTGCAGCCCGTACATGTGCATGTGTACGTGGACAGCACATGCAATATGCAGCGCGGTCCTGTTTGGCTTTGCCGCATTCGTATCTGCTTGCACAGCCATATTGGCTCTTTTCATAGTCGAGTCTTTCTCTTCCTTCTTTCAGCCTTTCTACCTTGCATACCTTGGTATTTTCTGATCAGAGACATCAATAATAAATGATACAGTCTACTGAAAATAAGCATTCTCTTCGTGATTTGTTTTGATAAATTAAGCGATAAGAAGATGAAAACAGATATCTAGTCCCTGCTACTTCCATTTTCATTTTTTTTTCTTCTTTTAGATGTAGCTTCGATTATGGTTGTATTGCACAGAAAGGCGAAGATGGCATATTCAATGCTCAAGGTGAATAGTATGCATATGATCCCGAGGCCCAGGAAAGGTGGAATTGGTTGGACGAGCATTTCAAAAAATAAAATAAAAAATAAGGGCGTAGAGTGCGAATGGCAGCCTATTTGTATCTACACAAGTGCTTGTAGTGTATGTTGGTTGCCTGTGGCGTGTTTCTCCGTGGTTGCGCTTTACTGAAAAGGGCCGGGCCACTAACAAAAGCAACCCCCTGGAGAGCTCTAGTCAATCGCGGGCCTTGGCTCCTCCTCTCCTATATTGTCCCCTTTTGGCTGTCAGACTCGTCTGATCCCGTCTTCTCGACCACAAAACCCATCTGCACGCAGCAACAGCATAGCCCTGCCGCCAACATTTAGCGATCCCGCAACGACCACCGACCGATCGTTTGTGCGTTGCGTCCTCCACTGCCCAGTACATGTCCAGCAGCATTCTTACCTGCAGCACCGCGCGCAGCGAGCTCTCGACGATTACAAAACAGCCTCCTCTCTCTCTGTGCGTCTTAAAGAGCAAAGCTCCAACAGCACGCGACCATCACCATACCCTCAACGGCCCGTCTCGCATCCCGTCATATTGCTACGCCCATCCAAGCGGCGTCTACTCTGCCTGTTATTCTATACTGTCGCCAACCTCTCGACCGGTCCTTCCGGACTGATCCTCAGCCCATCATCACACGGCCACTGCTGCCGCACAAGAACACATCGCCAGCTATCATGGCGCCCGAAGCTTCCGGGCTGCTCGATTCGTGGCTACTGCAGCTTCTGGGCTCGATATTCTTCCCTCAGAGCCCATATCTGGCAGTCCGCATCATATCCGGCGTCTTTGTACGTTTCCCCTCTTCCCCTCTTTCCTCTGCACGGCACAAAGCTAACCGACGGCATGCTGCTTGGGACAGGCCGCTCTCGGAATCGCATTCATCTTTCCCATCATCTGTCTCGTTGTGTTTGACGTCGGCCTGTGGTTCTGGCGCCTGTACTCGGCGAACCGCAACGCGTTCCTGCGGCAGCAGCAGGAGGAGCACCAGGAAATGCGGTTACTCCGCGAGCAGCGGCGATTGCTGCGGGAGCAGTTGCAAAAGTCAAAAGCCGACATGGCAAGGCAACCCGCATCGCCATCCCGCCGATAATAGCGCACGAATGCCGTTGTGCGAAGCAGTTCCGAAACACGAAAACAACGGGCGGCGGCCTCGATCAGTATTAGTTGGAAGCACAAGAAAAAGAGGAGCAATTACGATTTTATGCGACCAAGACACAGCCAGACAAAAGCACAACAGGCAGCAAAGGGATCAACCCTTACCCCAAGTTTATTGTTATTTCTCATTCTCTTTGGCAGCGCCTTTTTGCATTCCATATCTTTTGTGGTATACGGCCTCGACCGAATCCTGCGCGCCCTCTTATTCTCTCATTGTGCACTGCGCCCCTCGTTCCTCATGCAATCTGGGACAGAACCTTGATCAGGTCGCTGGTCACACCCATGGCTGTGACCTCGCCACCGGCACCGGCGCCCTGGATGATCAGAGGGTTGCTGCCGTACCGCTTGGTGTAGAGCTGAAGATGTTGTCGCTGCCCTTGAGCGCAGCAAAGGGGTGCGAGCGGTCAAACGACTCGAGGCCGACCTTGAGCGTCTGCGTCGTCACATCGACGCTGCCGACGTAGCGCAGGACCTTGCCCTCCTTCTCGGCCGCAGCCTTGAGCTCCTCCATCTGCGAGTCGAACTGGGGCAGCTTCTCGAGGTACTCGTCGCCGCTGGCCACCGACTCCAGCTCCTTGGGGATCAGGCTCTCCACGGGGAAAGCCGTGGGGGACTCGACGGGCAGACCAGCCAGGCGCGCCAGGATGGTCAGCTTGCGGGCGACGTCCATGCCGTTGAGATCGTCGCGCGGGTCGGGCTCCGTGTAGCCAAGGCTCCTTGGCCTTGGAGACCTCGGCCGACCACTTGCCAGCGGCAGCACCGGTGGGGTTAGCGGGCGCAAAGGAGTTGAAGAGGAACGACAGGGTACCGCTGAAGATGCCTTCGACGCGGGTGATCTGGTCGCCCGTCTCGACGAGGTCCTTGACGGTGGAGATGAGGGGCAGGCCGGCGCCGCACGATGCCTCGTGGTAGACCTTGGCGCCGGAGGTGGTGGCGGACGTGAAAATATCCTGCCAGTGCTTGTACGAGCCAGTGAAAGCCTTCTTGTTGGGGGTGACGATGCTGATGCCGCGGCTGAGGATCAGCGGGTAGGCGTCGGCGACATCCTGCGAGCTGGTGTTGTCGACGAGGACGACCTTGGCGGGGGCGGCGGCGAGATAGTCGACGACGGCCGGGATGGAGAGCGGGGTCTGCGTGGAGGCGGCGAGGCTGTCGAGGGCGCCGGTGATGCTGATATCGCTGTAGTCCTTGTTGTAGACGGCCTTCTTGCTTGTCGTGATGTAGCAGAGGCTCAGGCGAGTGGCCGGGCGGCGGCGAGATCGGCGAGCTGGCCGAGGACGACCTTGGCGCCACCACCTCCGGCGCCTGCATCACGGGTCCTTTGTGTCAGCAGCAGCTCCAGATAGCAGTCAATTGAATAACACACGATGACACAACCCGGGTCTAGACTAAACGCGGCGGAAGAGGGGCAAAAGACAGTCATGCCGGTGAAAGAAAAAGAGGATGCGATCAGACGTACCGATGACGGCAATAAAGACGCGGTTCTGGGTCGACATTGCGATTGGAATTGAGTTCGGGTCGGGCTTCTGGCTGGCAATTTGGAAGGGTGTGGTGGACGTCGAATTCGGCGTCGGGATGGATGAGGGGCTTGGACGGAGTAGCACAGCGCCCAGGGTGGTGAAATTCTAGATTGAATTGGGTGCGATGACGGAGGTATCTTTTTCCGCTGATTTTCCGCTGATTTTTTCGCCTAGGCTTTGGGGGAGCGCTGTGTCATTTTGGCGAGCTAACGCGCTACAGCCGGCAACCACTGGCTCGGGATTTGCTTCGTGAAGGAACTGCAACTTCTTTCCCCTTGCCAGCTTCCAATTTATCGCTCGCCTCGATGGACGGCGAATGCCTTTTGCGGCCCCAGAATTGGGCAAGCGAACACCATTGTCTGGAGAGAAATGCCTTTGCGTGACACCACCAGCATGAAGGGGCCTTGTTGCCACGCTCCTCATCCAGGCCACGATCTCTCAAGTACTTCACGTACGCGTCGGATGCGAGCTTCGTGTTTAGCCAGTGGCCGGCGGCCGTAGAAAAGCCGTTTGAACCAGCCACGCTGAGCAGCGGCATCGGCTGCATCTTGGTAGATTTCGGAGGGCCGGAGACCCTGCTCCGATGCCCGGCGGAACGCATCCTCGTCCTCGGTTCTTTCAGAAAGAATATGCTGCCGCCGCTGTTTAGGGTCCTGACCCTAAACAGCGACGATGAAGCCGAGGAAGCCCCAAGTTGAGAGAGCCGAAAACGGGAAGAAGCTCGAGCACGAGGACAAGGCGAGAGGCCAAAAGAGAGAGAGAGATCGAAGAGAATAGGGGCCTTGACGAGCACCAAACAGCAGCTGCAATAAGAAAAGGAAAGGACAGCGGGAGACGTTGCAGAGGAACGCGGCGAGGAAAAAAAGGGAGCAGAGTTAGGCGCGAAGCGAAGCAAGACCCGAAATCGTGCAAGTCGATGCTGCTGGGGATGGATGTGCAAAAAGAAAAAAGGGGGGTTGAAGGGGGGTTCTTTTGGCGGCAGAGTCGGCAGGATGGGAAGACAGTCGCTATTCTCCCCTTCGTTCCTTCCGTACCTGTCCGTGCAATGCGACTGCCGAAAATGGCATCGATCTAAATGGAAGGCACGACCGTCGTTTGGCACTGCAATGAAGCTCGCAACCTTGAAAATTCCTTTTGCTCTTTTGCTGCTTGGACGGCATTGGCAGCCTGCCGAGACACCCTGTACACCCTGTTCAGCATGTTCTCGTCCGCTGCCAATGCCGTGAGCTCTGGTGGCATTCGGCCTTCTTGGACTGCCATCACCAATTGCCACCGCCGGCATACTTTGCGTGGTTTAGGTCTACCAAAACGAGGCCTACCCTGACAAGGCGTTGGATGGCTGCTGCTACTATGGCGAGTTGCTGCATATTGTCATACACTCCTTTAATGGTGCTGGATCTGGGGTGGCCATTTCCGTGCCAGCCGGGTTTGAGGCGATGCCGTCGCCGGCTGCCTGCCCTCCCTTGGCCATGGATTCCTCGAGGGCCTGTTTCTCGTCAGACTTGATTGTGACTGACAGATTCCAGAGCTCTTTCGAGCAGGTCTTCAAATTGCCCGAAAGGGCACTCATTGGCCCGCTGAGCTGTTTCCCCCCTCTGGTAGGCAGACGGATGCCGGAAATTGTTGATGCCATTCTTTCGGCACTGTCATCCAGCGCTACGGCAGCCGCCGGCGTTATCGGCTCGCCAGTCCAAGCCTTGAATGTCGCGGCAGTTTCGTTTTCGTTTCCTGGGCTGCTTCCGTGGGCCTCCGGATCCGCCAGCGCGGTCAACGGCCGCAGCTGGCCAAGGGAGACGGCATGTGCCCGGTATCGGAACGACCTTCCCACCAAGAGACCGATGCCAGTGAAATTGGAGCTGGGTGGCTGTCAGTGCCATCTGCAGGATCATGGCCTCCCTGGTCATGGCCGGCTCCTGGTTCCTCCTCTTTTCCCTCTGCGCGTCCCAGTAGGCGCGGCCCGGGTGAGAACGGGCCGTCCTGTTCGCCTCTGCCGCGGCCGTCCTCGGGCGTCATGCCTGTCCACCGGCCGACAATTTGGGTGCAAGCCGCAGTGGCAAACTCCATGCACTCCTGGATGCGGCACGCGGCGTGGACAAACGCACTTGTGGAAGACTCTTCCAAAGCAGCGGATGCTGGGTCTGCGCCTGGGCCTGTGCCGCGGCCTTGTTGTCGGCATGCTCCTGGGCAAGATCTTTGGGAAGGCGGATCGGTGTACGGAGAGCACTGCTCGCTGGCGTTGCTGTTCCCCCTTGTGGCGTTGCCGTTTGGAAAGTTGCCGAAATGTTGTCTGCCGTGGCCGCCATTGCGAGTTCGCTTTGTCGATTATGGACGTTGTCTGTAGAAAGGCGATGTTGAGGTCGTTTTGTTTCAAGGAGCGCAAGGTCATGGCCCATGGCAGAAGTGTCTCTTATAAGCCATTCGAAATCTCGGCCTCATAATATTAGGTACCAGCGTCACGAATGTTCTGCCACATAATATACATAGTGTATGTGAGTCCTTAGGTAAGTAGCCGTGGCATATGACAGACTCTCGTCAAGATCGCGTGTCTTACACATGTGCTCATTATGAGATGTAGCCACCAACAGTTTGTTATGGAATAAGAAGTCCGTCCATGTACATTTTCTCATGCCATCGTCAGAGAAATGCTCATTAGAATATAACGACCAAGCACTCATGATTGTTTTGTTATCATATCTTCTTGGGGCGTTCTTTTACCCAGAGGACGTCAGGCTTAGAAGTTGAATAATACTCCTTTAATCAACAGCACTGCTCCATGCCGTCGTGTTCATTACAGCAGCGCAAACTGTTGGTCAAGCTCAAGCTATTGTTCTACCTCACATTAATTCACCAATCGTACATGATTACCGGTGCTCTGCACAGCGCTCTGGACAGGGCCCTGATTTTCTACATGTACTCATGAGAAGAAGAAAAAGAATAGGGGCGAATTTTAAGGTTAACTATTAAATTGTCAATAATTGGCCGGGAAAAGCATCCCACTTGGAAGTGCCAAGCTCCAAGAAGGTAAAGAGCGACAAAAAGGCAGAGAGGAGACCGAGAAAAAGAGGAGATCTGTTCCCAAACGAGCAGCGCGAGGTAATAAGAATCGGCAGAAACAGAAACGACTTGAAAATTTTAAAATGAATGTGATAGCAAAACGCGAGCTGTCGACGACACCAGCTGAGAGCTGAGTTGGACCCCGAAACTCCACTTTTGTTATCTGTTGCTGTGAGATACGATGTATACGCTTTTGTTTCTGTCGTCTCTTGGTTTCTCTCTTTCTCTTTTCTTTTCATACCAGGCACTTATCGCTGGCCGGAATTCCAGAAGCTTTGGAATCACTGCCACGGTTCACGCCCGATTATTTCCTGTGCATGTCACATTCGGCAGTGGCAAGGAGGAGTCTTCCGTGCGTTTCAGCATGCTGTGTAATACTGGGCTGCTTGTTTTTGGCTGGCCGGGGCGACGTCACCACATTGGCGCTGGACGGTGTGGGTTTGGCGTGATCTGGGCGTGACTGGGCTGTGTGCTGGGCAGGGAAAGGCTCTGTAAAGTCCTTTGTGAGCTTTCGTGACCCGTCCACAGGGCCTGGCATAGCCACAGGCAGAGCCTATTGCCCGCTGATGGCGCTGATTTAGGCAAGATGCACTAGGTAATTCCCGCGGCGCGGCTGCTCCTACGCCCCAATTCGGCCTGGAACACGCAGGTTTTGCCCGCAACATGATCTGAGACTAGTGCTGTGGGCCCCCGTTTTTACGGCACCTACAAAGTACTCAGCACGCTTTTGCCATCTTCATTTATCTGTCTTTGTTCTGCCACCCCCAATTCCATCCGGGTTTCTGGTTTTTGTTCTCTCCTCTCCTCCCTTTCTGAGCAGATACATATCCTACAAAAACAAGACAATCATCTGCATCGACCTAGTCGCGCACAATCCACAAGCGCGAGAATCACAGTCCCTCTTTCGACTGCCGAAAACAATCATCCAATTTCCTTTTTCTCTCGAATACACACAATTACGTTCAAGCCCGCCTCTCTCTCTCTCTCCTCTCCCCATTTCTCCTCCACAACACACAATGGCGCCAGCTCACGAGATGATTGCTGCGCTGGCAGGCTCGGTATGTAATCTGATGTTCCCTTCACACGCCCCTCCTTTCACTTCGCGCTCTCCCTCTTTGCCTTTGCAACCTCTGCCTGCTCAAGTTCCCATTGCTAACATTGTTTTCTCCCCTTCTCAGCGCCCTCTGCCCGTCAGGATACTCCTACAGCGACGGCTACTGCTACCGCAACTCCAACTGGTACTGGTGGGGCCGCTGGGTGCTGCTGGGCGTCATCGTGGTCATCTTCTTCCTTTTCTTGCTCATCATGAGTCGGCGCGTCCGTCGCCAGCGTCGCCAGGGCGTCCAGCCCGCGTACGGCACCAGCTGGATGGGCTGGGGCAACCACCAGCAGCCGCAGTACAACAACCAGCAGGCCTACGCCGCGCCCCCGCCGCAGTATAGCCAGCAGCCCAACGAGGCCAACTACACGGGCGGCACGTACAAACAGCAACCAGGGCTACTACAGCCAGAACGCCGGCACGTACAATAACAACAACGATATCCCCCTGCAGCAGCCCGGCAACACCTACTACCCGCCACGCGAGGTGAACGACGACTACGCGCCGCCCGAGGGCCCGCCGCCGAGCAAGAAGTAAAGTCGATGGAGGATGCCGGTGATGATGGACGACGACAGGGTCAAGGTTGACCGTGGAACGCCATGCGTGGATGAGCGGACAGCCTTTGGGTCCTGGGGTGATTGGCTCGCGAAGAGGCCACCGGAGAGTGTGTGACACTCGTGGAATAGGAGCTGGGTAGGACTGCCACTCTTCTCGGAGAGAGTCAGTTGTGCCCGGCGTGGACACGAGTCGGCATTTTTGTTGCGAGGTTGATGACGAGACACGTCGTATCGGGTATTATCTGATGGGTTAAGTTCATGTTCTTGTTCTTGTTTTTGTTTCTCTTCTATCATTTCCTTCATAATTCCCCTATTGTTTTCCCACTTCAGAGGCGTTTATGGAACAATCTATGTAGAAGAATCCGTGGCACCTGTGCCACGAGTAACGACCTAATTCTTTCTCAAACTCGCAGACCCCATGTGATGTTCTGTATCGTGAAACCAACGAACCACACTCGCAGAACCCGCTTTTTGCTTTTTGCTTTTTGCTTTTTGCTTCTTGCTTCTTGCGGTTTTCTTTTTCTATGGCCCCCGCCTTGTCCCCAGCCTTCGGCTGCTGCCGTTGGTGGCTTGCCAGATGCAGGAAGCAAAAACGCCAGGGGATGGGACCCGAGTGACCAGGATCAACATGAGATACTTCTTCGGAATTACGACTTGGATACATTGAGTCAACACCCACAGAGCCAGAGGTAATGCCTCTCGTTAACTGGACACAAACGCAACAAACCATCATAGGCCGTGCTGCATCGTCCGCAGATTCACGATGGACCTCTGGGAGGGGAGGCCGCCCAGGACCTTTCGGGGCACCTTTACTTGTACGGAGTATTACGCCCGGTTGCGTGGTGTCCAGAGAGCTTTAACCTGCAGCCTAATCTGGGCCATCAGTTCTCCGTAATCGTGCAGGTCACGTTACCGAGTGCCGAGCCTTGTGGGCCACCTGAACTGCCTCCCTGCACCTGTGGCGTTCATAGGCACCACAGCCACAACTCGTCTCGTCAAACTTGCTTCTGGGTGGCTCAAAGAACCGCTTCGTGGGCGCCGCCGTCCATAACCTTGTTGTCGCGAATTAAGCTTGGCTCTGCAAGCCCGCAAAGGCCTGCAATTTTAAACACTGAGCTTTGCGCTTCAGCAGGGGCCCTAGCGAGCCCAGCAAGCCCAGCACAGGAGGAAATGAGAGCTGTAGCAGAGTGCCCACCGCTGTCACCCTTATTCCGAAACACTGGAAAAAGAGAGAGAAGAAAAACATACTTTTGGACTGTCTTCACTTTTCATTTCGATTTTGATCTCTTTTGGGTTTGCATTGCAACGCGAATCGAATCCCGTTTCTCGTCGCCCCTTTCCCTTGCCAGCTCGACAGCTTCACACCGAACCAACAACCAACCTTGTGCCCCTTTGGTTCTTAGAGCCTCTTGCTTGTCGCTCCTGTTTCTTGGCTGCCAGTCAAATGACGATGCGCAGCATCCTAGCATCCCACCATAGTGGCCATAGCACAGCCTGCCCTGGCAAGTTCGAAGAACCGACCTCGCTTTCGGGTTGGTTCCGTAACCCTCAACTCATCTGCACCGTTTCCTCTTGTCCTCTGCCTCGTCTGCCAGCCGTCTCCGTAACGGCAAATCACGTCAGATGTACACACGCTCACTGAAGAAGACAGAAGAAGAAGAAAAAGGGAAAAGAAAAAGAAAAAGAAAAACAGAATCTCAGTGGCGTGTGGCGGTACTGTCCTCAATACGAGCCGCATCTGATCGAGGCTCTCTTACTTGTCCTCTATTTTTGTCTCTCCAACGCACGCTGCAGCGTTTCTTTGTCAGGTCAGACGGCCATGTGCCTGCGCCGCTTGCTGCCCTTGCTTTGACTTCCTTTGTTGGCACCATCCTCGCAGCTGCTCCTCCGCAACAGTCAAACGACAGGCCAGCAGCGTTTCCGTTTCCAACTTCACAGCCACCTCCAGGTGGCAAGGTCCTGAAGTAAAGTGTGTTTAAGCTGCGGGAGCCATGGAGCCATTATTATTACCCTTAGGCCCTCAACGCCGAGCCCCATGTCCTGTCAGAAACAATGCAGGCCTGGCAGATGCAGGTAATAGCGAGGCCGAGCACTTTGGATCTGTTGTGCCCCGACGGCGATATTTTGTGTCTCATGTGCTCTAAAATGGAGCAATCGCGACATGCTGCACTGTCGAGTCTGTGCCACATGCGCCGTGAAAGAAACGCCAGCAATGCATGCCAGTCGAGCAGCCAGCCCCCCTTTTTCTGCATGGCGAGCATGCCCCCGCCGTTTTTGTCATTTGTGTCGCCTTGTCCGTGCAAAGTGCCATTTTTAGGGCACACTAGGGCGGCTTTTTAGTGTGCCTCGGGGCGCTGTCAATGCTGTCTCCGGGGGCCCTTTTTAGGGCCCAGCACTCTGCCCTCCCGCTGATAAAGTCAGGCTCGTCAGGGTCCGGTTGTTAGTGCGTCTTCTCGCGGCAGGGGCCCGTTGCCAGCAGAGGGTATCTCACATCAAGTGGAGCTTCGCACCTGTAAAATCGGCGGTTTAGTGGAGCCTCTGGGGCAGGCCGTCCCTGTGTACAAGTATCTTACATGTAATACGCCATGCTCCGTACCTGCATCCCAGCCGCGCCTTCCCCTTTTCTTGGTCGTCGCTTCCTCCCCTCCATTCCTCACGAAGGCGTTGCGACCGATCCCCGACCCCTGAATCTGGGTCTGCCATTTTCTTCTTCTTCCTGCTGTTTGACCGTATCCCGACTGTCAGGATTTTTCGTCCTACCTTTTCCGGCAATCCTATTTTCCACACCCACGCAAGGTCGTCGATCCGACTTGCTTTTCCCACATTATCTTTCTTCTTTTCTCCTTTTTTGTTTCCTCCAGCTTGCGCTGAGCATCCGAGACTTGCTCGCCTCATCTGATTTCTCTCTCTCTCTCTCTCTCTCTCTATCTTTTGTCTAGTTTCTTTCCTCATGCACATTATTTTTTTTTCGTCTGGTTTCCTTCTTCGCCCTTTTCCTCTCCCTTTTTCTATTCTCACGTTGACTTCCCGCCGCCGCTCATTGAGCCTCATATCGCGTCAATCTCCACGGGCGTCTATTCGCGCAATTCCACGGCCTCGCTACTCGAACATCCTCACGGCCGAGAACACGCAGGAAGAAGAT
Organism: Sporothrix curviconia; assembly: GCA_016097085.2. NCBI lineage: Eukaryota > Fungi > Ascomycota > Sordariomycetes > Ophiostomatales > Ophiostomataceae > Sporothrix > Sporothrix curviconia. Next base: position 183,004 of record JADMNF010000032.1, read on the forward strand.
AGGCGGCCTGAAAAGACCCTCTCGTTGTCGCCCTGCAGCTATTCCTCTGCCGAACAAACGACATAAAGGCCATACCAACGATCCTTTCTCCCTACGACCCGCCGCCGCCGAGCACACGACAAACCTTTTCGCTTTTAGCCTGTCCTTGACGATTCCTTTACTGTCGTTCTCTCTTTCTCTCAGTTCTTGCTGCCAATATCCTATCAATTTAACTTTAATGTGAGAAGCGCTGAGCTTGCGACCCTGCAGACAACCGACATTTGGAGTACTCCGTCTCACGATCGTCACTACTGAGCGGCTGTCTTCGAGGAGTCTACTTTCTCCAGCGACGCTCCACCCAGAGATACAGCCGTCTGTTTTTATCGCCCTCTTTTTTTTTCTTTACACAACAAGGATGGGGCCGGTCAAAGCGACTTTCGAGTAACGACACCCCCTTCTTCCCCGACCAGGCCATACACCTCCGACATCGAGCCTCGAGTCCCACCAACCTTTCGACTTTTTTTTGAGAATTATCTTTTTTATACCCTCGACACTTCTCCTTTCTACCCAAGCCTCACATACTCGCCCAACATGCCGTCAATCGATATTGTCATGGCCCGGAGCGTGGCCACGAGAAGGACCGTGCTCGACGTGCTCGCCTCGGCCATGGGCCCTGTGCTGTACGGCAGAGACACCTCCTCCGTGTCGGACAAGATCACAGACGTCAAGACAGCCTTTTCCAGCTGGGACAATTGCATGGAAGCAGACTTCTGCAAGTATGTTTGTGGTCTCTGCCATTTTTGATCTGCATTCGTGTGTCCAGAGTTCAAACGCTAACTGGGATTTCTTTTGAAAGATGGCCCGTCATTGCAGTTATTATCGTTGGAGGTTTGTTTCTCTTGTCCATCGTTTGGTGCATTTCGCGCCGCCTGTGCTGTGGCCTGTCGTGCTGCTGTGAGTGCTGCTACTGCCTCAAGTGCTGCGGCGACTGCTGCGGTTTGCTGTGACCCACCACGCGGCAAGAAGAACAAGTACCTCGACGAGCCATATATCCCCCGCATCAAGGATACCGGTCCGAGGCCCCATGGCCACGGGTCTTCCGTACAAGCCGCCTGTCCAGGACACGCCCCAGTACGCCAATTTCGACGTGAGCAAAACGGCCGGCCACGAAGATGCGCTCCCCGCCATGCCGAGTTGGGAGACCGCCAACAACAAGAAGGTCTACCTGGAAGAAGAGGTTGAGATGGACAATCTCAAGAAACCGGAAGCCACGGGGCAGACAGCACCGCTGCTGAACACAAACGTCGGAAACATGACACCGGGCCACACCACCCCAAGCCCTCTGAACAGCCCTACCCCGATGAACCCGAACCCCTACGGCCCATCTCGGTCACCCAGCGCCAACAACGTGGGTAACATGGGCAACAACATGGGTCCCGGCGGGCCTCGCGCAGTAGACAACGGCTATATGGCGGCCGGCGCCATTCCGAACATGTCTGGTGCAGGTAGTGCAGGCCCTTACGGCCGTGGCGGACCCGGTGGACCTGGCGGACCTGGCTACAACAGCCCCCAGCAGAATGGTGTCATGGACTATGGCGCTGAGATGCCAGGAGATGAGACCTACGGCGGCTATGTGGCAGGTGGTGCTGCAGCCGGTGCTATGGGCGGTGCCATGGGTGGTGCCATGGGCCCCGGCCGGCAATCGCCGCGCCAGTACAACAACCAACAGCCTGGCTACGGCGGCGTTAGCCCGCCACCACAGCAACAGCAGCAGGGCGGCGCCTATGGCCGTCCCAACCCGAACCAGCAAGGTGGCAGCTACGACGACTACCGCCGCAATGGCAACAGCACGCCCCAGGCTACGGCAACATGGACCGTCGCTCACCACGCGTCCCGGAAATTGGCGGCATGGACAACCGCACCCCGCGCATTCCCGATATTGGCATGATGGACAACCGCTCGCCCGTGTCCCGATGTCGGCATGGCTGAGCTCGCCTCTGAGTCCAGCGGCGGCGCTGACTACGGTATTACTCCCGGCGGCCCGGGCCGCTATGCTAGCCCCGCGCCGTATGGCGGCCCCTCGCCACGGTCGCCGCCGACGAACAACGGCCGGCCCCCCATGAACGGCATGAACTCGATGAACTCGATGGCTCGATGAACAACATGAACAACATGAACAGCATGAACAGCATGAACAACATGAACAGCCGCCCCCCACCGCAGCGCCAGTACCCTGGCTCGAGCATGGGCAACTCCAACTCCGGCTACGGCAGCAGAAGCAATAACAGCATCAACAACCAGAGCAGCAACAATGTCAACGACTACCCCGCCGAGATGCCTGCGTCACCGACGCTCCAAAACAGTGGCGGCTTTGATTTCCTAGGCGGCCAGGGCAGCCGCCCCACTGCACGTGCGCAGGACAGTTACGGCAGCAACAGCAGCAGTCGTCCGCTAAACATGTCCTCCGCAAGCCCGCCGCCACTGCAACAGCCGCAGCCCGAGCGTTCGGGCTACCCAGGCTACCGGGCATACCGCAGTTGAGGCGAGTCGAGAGCAATACTCTTTTTGGCATAATTCAAAGTGTTTTGTGACAGATTCGTATTAAAATATATTTTTTCCCTATCATTTTCTTTTCTTTCACCATTTATATATATATTTTCTCTTTTCAGAGTTTGCTAGACGCATCCATATTTTCGTATGACGGAGTTTTTTCTTTGTTTTTCCCTTTGTTTTTCATTTTTATCTTGAGATACAGTGTTGAAAGGACAACGAATTCATTTGTTTGCGTTTACAATACCAACCAACATGCAGCCATGTCTAACCGTTATAAAACAGCACTTTTATTTTCAGTGTTCTATTTGTAATAACGACGACAAAAAAAAACGCTGCAAAAAAAAAAACGAACGAGTTACCCATCCTCCTAGGTATGCTATTGCCTATCGTTGCTCTAATCCTCCATTCCCGACCGCTTTCCGTGTATGCTTTGCGTATGCTTTGCGCCGAATAACAAAAATATCCGGGATGTGATTTGCCTTTACCACTCGAACTATCAAGCCGGAGTAGGGCCTTTCCCAGCCAAAAAAAACTTGAAGAGCAGAAAACGATCGTCATATATATGCACAGTACATAAAGCAAATGAGGCGATAATGAAAGAGGGGGGGGACGTAATAATAAATGGTATCAAAAAAGTGAAAGACCGCTGAACCCCTCAATGCAAGCGAGTGTAAGCAAAAATAGGGTCATGTAGTGTTTTTGACAAAAGAGAGGCATCAATAGAAGGACAAAAGAGATTCGTGAAAGGCGGCCCTTTTGAGCCATAATTTTTTACGACTGAGGCGGCGCTGGAGGGTGGAGAGGTGGGCCAGTCTCGTCGTTTATATTGGCAGCTCATCGACGCTGCCGTTGACGGAGGCGGAGGCGTTGATAATGCGGAGAGGACCGAGCCGTGGCTCCAGCATCGGCGACGGCGGGTCTGGTGGTGTTATTAACATGGGGCTTGTGAATTATCGAGCTCCGCTGGTCTCAGGTTGTAGTAGCTGGAAACGCCTTCTTTGGACGCCTCCTCGCTCGCTTCATCGGCTGTTGACGTCTCGTTGGTGATGCCGCTACCACCACCAGACGACGAGGCCCGTTTGTGTTGAATGCCACCAGCAGATAACCGGGCAGCTTTGCTCGAGTTGCTCCGCGTACTATTGCGGGTGCTGTTGTTCCCGCCGCCGACAACAGTGGAGCTGAGTGCCGTGGCGTTTGTCTGGGCACTTCCTGAACGCAAGTGGACGGCACGGCCGTATGCGAGCTGATTGTTTGCTTCACTGCCAAAGGGCAGTGAAGATGCTGTGGGAGAAACGGGCGAGGCCGTTGGTGATGTTCTTGGCGATGTCCTGGCGTTGGTGTTGGTGTTTGTGTTGATGGTGTACCAGGGTGCCGGCGGGAGGCCACGTTCGTTCGAGTCGACCTGTGTCATGGCCATGGATGGCTTGCGGACCGAGTCCATCCGCGCCGTGTTCGAGGGGGGCCAGAGTACACGTTTCGGTACAGCTGTGGGGGACGATTGCCGCCGCCGCCGCTACCGCTGTTGCTGCGCCCGACCTGTGCACTGTCGAAGCCGTGGCTGCGGCCAGTGCCGAGATAAGCGTAGTCTTCCGTAATGGCTTCTCTCTCTCTCTTTGCCTTCTGGTGGCGGTTCCAAACCAAGAAGAGAATAACGCACAGGGCGATTCCCGCAAAGGTAGCCCCTACGGCAATTCCTGCAATGGAACCAGTCGATAGAGGTTTGCTGGTCGTCTTGTCGCCGCTGGCCACACTGGTAATGAGGGCCGGAGCGACCGTGGACGACGATGCGACAACGCCCGTTGGCTTTGCCGTAGCCAACGCAGTGACTGTGAGCGTTACTGGGAAGTGAGAAGTGATGGTCCATGCCGATGTTGCTTCGACGGTTGCCTTGGCATTCAGGACGCTGCCATGGGGTCAGTATCTTCCAGCCTGAAAAGTAAATACATTATAAAACTAAATAGCGGAGTAAAACCTACATTGTCTTCGTATGGAAGAGCGTCTGGTACTCTGTAGAGGTCGTGAGAACTGTCGTGGTCGACGCTATCGTGCTCGTGATGGTGACGACGTTGGTTACAGCTTCATGGACGACAGACGTTGACTGGACCGCGACCTGGGTTTCTGCCACGGGCTCGGAATCTCGCGGACGAATGGCCTCAGTTTTGGCCGCATCCGCCGGCGCAGCAGAAGTAAGTGCAGGAGCGGTTGTCGTCGCGGTCGGCGTGATAATAGGGAGGCTGTCTGTGGCCGTTGGCTCGTGTGTTGTTAACGTCGGCGCAGGAGGGCTCGCTTGCCAACTGTCGTTGCAGTGACGTAAATCCAGTTCTGTAGGATATTGTTAGTGCCTCTTGTGTCTTTAAATGCAAATTTCTCGTGGTGTCCCAGTATTCCTTACCGTCTGTGTCGCGGCATTCGTGTTGGTGACATCGACAGTGGAGTACACCACCGAAGTCTCGATGACTTTCTGGATAACTGTGGCAATGTCGGTGACAACGTGAGTGAGTGTGACGGACATGAAGCTGGTTTCTGTCACAAGAACTCTGCGAGATGTGTTAGTTTTTCATTCTTCTAATAGTCATCTTTTCAATTTCTCGCTTACACTGGCGAGTAGCATTTCCCACTGCTGCATGTCTGTCCACTGCCACAGCAAGAGCTGCCACAACAGACGCTACCCGACGGACAGCACCACTTGTTGTTGCTGTCAGTGGAAGCGGAGCAGCAGGTGCCGCAGGACGAGCAATAATTGTTGCTGTCACCAAAGCAAAAAATTTGTGCCGTTGGCGAGACAGTCGCGCTTCACACGCTCGGATTGCTGTGGCCGGCGGAACCCGATTTGAGGCGGACGGCCCTCGATGGCCGGCTGTGGCGTGTAGCCATCAACGAATCCGTCAGAGAGGTCTTTCGGGATGCCGGCAACAGAACCTTGGTCTTCTCTTGCTCCTGGTCCCGACAGAGCGCTGATGTAGCCCAAAGCAATGGCCACCAGCTGTCTTATGGCAATCGTCATGGTGGAAAGCGCATAGTAGGCTGGGCAAGGAGAAAGGAAGCTGTGAGGGAGTTGTCCGGGCCGCGGGAGGAGCTTGCCGGCCCTTTTCTTTGATGCTCCCTCTCAGGATTGGTGGAGGACCGATGCTTCGGCGTTTGTGAGGCGGTTTAGGGAGCCGCAGAGGATTGAAAACATGAGGGCTGGTGATGTTGAGAAAAAGAAGGGGGAAAAAAAGGAAAGAAAACTGAAGAAGAAGATGAAGAACTAAGGACAGAAAAAGTTCAACAAAGTTATAACGGACGACAAGGGTGACAGCAGGGGACTCGGTCTCGGTGACTGCCAACGGGCCTGACAAAGAGGCGAGAAAACGACGAGGAAAAAAAACGACAACACCGGCAACCAAGTGCCCTCGATCTATGACCAAGGCTGTGTGGTGTGTGTACTTTTGACTGGCACCGTCGACCAGGATCCACCGAGTTGGGGTATTGGCGGAATAGAGGGTGCTTGAGCAAGAAAAGAGGAGTGTTCCTTCGGGGAGGCCAGAGTACGAGAAAGGCTTGTACCTGGACGGCCGGGACGAGTGGCCCTTTTGCTCCTGGCTCACGTTCTCTCTGTTCGCGTGGCTTTTGTTTCGTCGGTTGCGTTGCTGCTTTTCGGGACTTGACCTTATGGGGATCCTTTGTTGCGAGGTCTCAGATAGGCGTTTGTCGAGTACATATCGTCAGCACCACACCCGCAGGCCGTGCAAGCTGGGAAACCGGGCACGATTCTCAATAAGCTGATATGAGGAGAGGGGAAGGGCGCCGAGTGGATGATGTGCAATGGGGCCGAGGAGGGGGAGGGACTGGCGAGAAGAGGAAAAGGTACCAAGAATTCACAAAGGGCAAACACGAGGAGGGTGGTCCGGGAATCAGAAGCCAGAAAGTACAGAGATACGAGAGTACGAGAATACAACAATGACGGACAACAGCGAGACTTTGGTTACGAGAACAAAAAGACGAAGGAGGGAGCAATATAGAAATATAAAAAGAAGCAAAAAAGACAACAGAGAGACAACAAAAAGACAACACAAGGGACGAAAATATAAGCTCGAGGAGATCCTCAGGGCGGAATTCAGATGTCAGGCTGCGTTTGCCGCAAGAGAGCTTCGTTTCAATCGGGCGTTGCGGGCGAGAGGCGTGAGACCAGAGGAGCTGATACTGAGGTTGTACAGCGGAGAAGAGGAAGAAAGACGAGAGAGAGACGCAAGGGCTTGCAAGATTCCGAGCAGGAGGAGGCGGAAGGAGCGAAGACGAGCCAAGCTCCGAAATGGTGGTGGTTGGCAGCAGGTGCGACTGTGTGGTGGGCAGGATGTGGGCAGGAGCGGGCCAGCCAGTTTTCCTCGTCGCAGCTGCCAATTGCTGCCAATTGTTGCCAATGTGGGAAGGTGTGGGAAGGTTATGTGTAAGTGCCTCGGTGGAGCCAGTGGGTGCCGGGTGTCGAAGAACAAAGAACCACGACAATACGAGGGGAACGTCTGGTCGTAGCCTTTTTGGGGAGAAGTAGGAAAAAATAAGAGAAAAACAAGAAAAACAAGAAAAAAAAACAAGGCCAGCGCTATGGCAGTGCCATCACCCAAAAGGTCGCGATGGGATGCGTTGGGCCGGCGGAGAGTGGAGAGGCAATTGGTGCCGAGCGAGGTAAAAGAAGACGAGAGACGAAATGGAAGACGTAGGCCGAACCTTTGCTCGCAGGTTTCTGGTTCGATTTGTTTTCAATTTGCTGGGGCCGACGTCCTGCTTTTTGTCTGCTCAGATTCTCGGTCTGCGTAAGATACGGAGAATTAGCTACGAGCGCTCTACCGCCTTTTCCACCTTCCTTCCCTCACTCTCACGGCGCCTGCCTGTTATCGCGACCCGAGTGGCCGTAGCCCGAAGGCTGGGGCCTGCATGGGCTGCATGGGCTGAAATGCAGGCCAAACACACCAACACACCGCCCTAGACCTAAGCAGCTAAGCAGCTCGTGCACCGGAAGCACCCCAGTGGCTCCTAGAGGCCCCAAAGGGCTCCATAGAGACACCGAGATGGCACCAAGATGGCACCAAAATGCGCCAAAATGCACCACGCCGGCCCCCACTCGCCACTGATTCGACCAGCGAGGCCGAGACAGCATCTCACGAGGACTCGCCGTCCGCAGAGCGGTGGGCCGTTTCGTCTGTCTGTCGTTTGTCTTTCTTTTCCTGTTGCAGACATACCTCTCAGACATGCAGAATGTTGTGCCAAGAGCGACGGATGCGCTGGCAGCAGCTTTGTGTCGTGCGCTCGTTTTTTCGCTCATTCTCGCTCCTTTACGCTCGTCTTACTCTCGTTCTCTTTATTTTTATTTTTATTTTTATTTTTATATCTATTATATCTTTCTTTTCCCTCTTTCGATGTTGCAGCACTACATTTGCCGAGTTCTGGCGTTCGGGTTGTTTGTCTTCACCAGCTGAGACCGTTTCCGCCTTGTCATGCAGAGATGTCAAGAGCTGACGTTGGATCTTTTTTCTCCTTTTCCCTTTTCCCTTTCCCGTTCCTTCTCCTCCTTCATCCACATTCCTCGTATTTTCTTTTGATCTCGATCTGGAGAAGATGGAGCGGGAATTGCAATACCTGTGGCCAGGGTGTAGCAGATGCAATAAACACGACGTGGCGACGTGACAATATGACGGCTCGAGTCAATCAAGGCCATCGAAAGAGCCGAGCCTGGACGAAACGTTGGGTGTCCATCGGTGCTCGGCAGATACGACGTAATACTTGTCGTGAGGCTGAAATGCCTGACGCTCGAGCTATCGGCCCCAAGCGCCCTCGTCTCCCTGTTGGTGGTCGATCACACAGCGCCAGCTACTCGCCACTGAAGAGCCACAACAAGACACAACAAGCCACAAACTGTTAGTGTCCTTCACTAGGATATCACTCTACGCGTAGCAGGTATTAACTCCGTAGAATGGGCCCTTTCCCCCCGCCAGCCCGCCAATGGCTGCGTCCCGTAGCGGGAACTGTCGCCAAAAAGCGCGTTTTAACCACATCGCTTCTCCCATGCTACTGCACAACGACAAGACAAGCCACACGCCTCCAAAGCACGTCCCGCGCGAACTGACAAAGGCCACTGCCCCAACTGGCGACCATTTGCTCACAGAGATACTCGGCTCACACTTTGCTCACACTTTGCACCCCCTCCCGCCATGAATATCGACGACATTCTGCGCGAGGTCGACCCCAGCCTCGACCCCATTGCCGGCCAGGAGATACACGATCTCCAAGCTCTCACGCGCGCCTGGGTTGCCGAACGCTCAGCGCCCGAGCTCCTCGCGTACGTCTATGAAGTTTTCGGCTACTGTGGTGGCGAGGCAGGCACACTGGCACGGCCAACAGGCCGTGTTGAGGCCGGGTGCTTACTCTGAGATGTTGGCCCGTGTTATTCTGGATGTGAATACTTTTGGAGGGACATTGCGCGTCCTGTTGGAGGGCATTGCTAACTGGGCCTCCTGGGCCGCTACTGCAGATGGCCAACGGGCTTGTTTGAGCGCGTGAACCAGCGCATTACGCGGCAGATTGAGACGGTCGAGGACATGACAGGCGACATGGACCCCAAGACCAACTTTGCCCTCATCGTCATCCAGACCGAGCTCGAGCGGTTACAAGTACCTCGTGCGTAGCTACCTCCGCTCGCGTATCGCCAAGGTGAGTTTGTCCGGGGAGAGAAGCAGGACGTCACGATCATGGATCACGGGACTGTGCAACCCGTCTGCCGCGAACAGTGCTGACTTGCGTTACCGCACCAGATCGACAAGCACACGCTGCACTACCTGTCGACGCCCGAACTGCGCGACCGCCTCTCTGAGACCGAGCTCGCCTATGCCACGCGGCACCAGCCCTGCTGCACAACCACTACCTCTCGTCGTTTCTGGGCTCGTTCCCGCCGGCGCTGCAGAACCTCAACGACACCGCCGGCAACATCAGCATGATCGACGGCCCGACCTCGACGGCGCGTGTTTGTGCGTCTGCTGCGTGAGGGTGCTGTGCGGGGCCACGGCATCGACGTGGACGAGATTGTCCGTGGCCAGGACGGCGACGTGCTGATTCTTCGCTGGTCGGATGCCAAGCCGCTGGTCGAGGCAGGCGATGCAGAGCTCGTATGACCCGGGATACAGAGGAACACGATGAACAGGAGGAACACGAGAAATGCGAGGAGTACGAGGCAAACGAAGAAGAAAAACACGAGACAACAGCGATGCTCGACATCTTGTCCCCTTCTGCTGTCTTCTTTTGACCGACGGCACCTTTGCTCTCTCTCGCTTCCAATATGCATTTCTCACCTCGCCAGGGAATGCGGTCTCGTCGCGAGACAAGGACGAGACAGACAAGAAGTGGGCGGTGGATGCAAGCACCAGAAACAGCCGCCGAGGCCTGCTGGGGCCTTTTCGGCAGGCTTCCCAGCAAGGCTGCAGTCTGGGCGCGGCCCCCATTACGCTCCTCCGCGCCTCGGCGGTACAAATTGCCGGCCGGCAGCCACAGTACTCAAGTACTCGGCAGTCCCCGCCAATTTACAGTTAGTGGCTGGGTAAAAGCTGGGGCAGGCAGCTGGCAGCACCCCTGTACGCTAACCCTCGCCCACCGAAAGGCGTTGGAACTGTTCGTGCCTTCAGCGGAGTTTACCACTCGAAAGAGCACGCTAACACCGTGCAACGCCCTCAATAATCAAAACAGAAGCATCCCGGGGTTTACCAGCAATGTCTCCGGCCACAACAGCGGCCTTCTTCTCTTCGTTTACAAAGCAGTCACTTACAAATAGAAAGAGTCACGGCGACTCGTCGTGAGGAAACCGTGTCCGTAAGCGGCATTGGATGCGACATTTGCTTGCTGGTCTTGGGTGTCACCATGTCGGCACCATGCCACAGAGCTGCAGCCACGGGCTGCAGCCAACTTTGTGCGAGTCACCGGTTGTCTGTGGCCACCCGAAAAACGAGTATAAAGAGGGAGGGTGGGCGGCTCTCCCTCGCCGCCTTTTTTTTAACCTATAAGCTAAACAATTAAGCCTGTTCTCCTCTTGTCTCTTCTCTGTTCTGCTTCTTCCATTGGCATATGCTCTTCCTTTGCGCGTCAACGACTCGCTTGCTCTCCTCTTGCAAAGCTCCAGCAGCTGCCTCTTTCTACACCCATCGATCATTCACAACAATGGCCTCCAAGACCGTCGCCCTCATCACCGGTGCCAACCAGGGCATTGGCTTTGAGACGCCAAGCGCTGTCGCGCGAGCACCCCGACTATGTCGTCATCATGGCCGGCCGCCGCAAGGTAGCCGTTGAGGAGGCGGCCCAGAAGCTGCAGTCCGACGGCCTGGCCGTTGAGCCGCTCGTGCTCGATGTCGGGTCGGACGAGTCGATTGACGCCGCCGTCAAGGCCGTCGAGGCCAAGCACGGCCGGCTCGACGTGCTTATCAACAAACGCCGCCATCAGCAACTACACGGACCCTGCCGCCCCAGCCAACGCCAGTGCGGCCTCCAAGGCACGCACGGAGATGGCTGCCATCTTCGACACCAAACATTAGCGGCGTGGCCGCCGTCACAGACGCGTTCCTGCCGCTGATGAAGAAGTCGGTCGAGACCAACAAGCCGAAGCGCATTGTCTTTATCTCGTCGACGCTGGGCAGCATGGCCTACAAGGTGGACCCCAAGGGCCAGTGCCACGCCAACGTGGCGCGCGCGTACACGACGAGCAAGGCGGCGCTCAACATGCTGGCGTGGCACTACATGGTGGACTTTGAGGACGACGCGGCCAACTGGAAGATCAACTGCAACTGCCGGCTACTGCGCAACAAACCTCAACAGCAACCAGGGCTATGACACGGCCGAGAACGGGTCGATCAATGCGGTGCGGCTGGCGACCCTGGGCCCGACGGCGAGACGGCCACGTTTAGCAACCGCCAAGGCCCGATTCCGTGGTAGACGGAAGTAAAACATGACAAAACAAAAGAAAGAAGAAAAAAAGAAAAAAAGGAGGAGAAAAGAAGAAGGGGGATATAGGAAAGGGGGAGAGGAAAGGACAGTTGAGGTGGATCCGAGCAGAGGACGTTGGGCGAGGCTACCATCCATCCAGCCTTGTAGCGTTAGGTATAAAAATAAACACCTCTATGACTGTTCAGAATCATCCTCGTTCCATCACAAAAGAGGGTCTTGGTGCATGTAAGTGAGATGCTAAGAGCATCACGTGGCGTAAGCAGAAGGGCCAGTTTAAGAGCCGAGGAGGAAAGAGGAAATAATCAGTTCTCCGCCGTTTTACGGAGTGTTATTAGACCCAGCAATAATGGAGGGAGCCGCATTCACAAGGCGTGTCTGTCCCCACAAGTGCATCTCGATGCAACAAGACTCCTCCTTGCTCCGTGATTGATCCGTGCATCCGCTCCATGGCTGCCGAACAACGATGCTGGTGATGCTGCCACGTACGTGATGCTCTCAGTGGGACAAGAGCATGTAAAACGAGGGCAGCGTAGAGTGTACGGCACGGGATAGACATATAGGTATTATCTCAGGGGCTGTTTCTAGCTAGTCGTCTATTATCCCCTGGCCGCAGGGTTTATGCCATTCGGCTCAGTGTGACTGCTCTTGGTCGTGTTCAATGCTCCTCGTCATCGTCGCTAAGCCAAGAGATTGTGCCATCGGTGTGCCTGTGGCAGTAACGCCCACTTTCGGGTCCTTCTTCCAATAGATCTTGTGCCTGTGCCTGGAAGATGCGTGCGATGATGTCTGCGACGACGCCTGCGATGATGAGGCCTTGCGTTTTTGCCGCTGCTGGCGGTAGAATCATGGGTGGACGAGGGAGCCTTTTGCGAATGTGGCGTTGGATGCGGGTGGTTAGAGTGGTGAGAGTGGTGCGAGTGCGCCTTGCTACTCTTGTGCTCGGATGACGTAGGGGGGTCGGCTGGTGAGGCCGGCTGGTGTTCGACGACTTCATAGTCGTCTTCGTTTTCCTGTACGTGCAGTGGTTCGATTCCCAGCGCCGGCAAGCTCGACACCCCTTCGGCAATAGGTTGGAGGCCATATGCACAGCCGCGCTGCTGCTTGTAATGCTCCTTGAGCTGGTCTTTGAGAGCGTAGGACTGCTCTCTGGCGTGGTCCTGGGCGTTCCTGAGCCCCCTTCGGCCCACTTGTGTTCTCCGTGAGAGTTTACCAAGCTCGTCGCCTTGATAGGAAACTGGTGATACTCGAGCGTGCCGTCTTCTGATTCAGCCGCATAGTGTGCAAAGAAGTTGATATTCTTGCCGTCCGTAGTGAATGTTGTGATCTCGGCGTGACCAAGAGGGTCGGGTTTTCCCATGTGGGAAAGAGCTTGGTTCCTCGCGTGGACCAGGGCAGCGCCGCCATATCGGCTCTGCAGCTCTGCCTCTCTCATGTCTCCCGCAGGGCCCTTCCACTCTCCTGCGATATGCGGCAGCGTCACGGAGCTTGGGTCGTCTTTATAAAGAACAGCTCCGGCGACATGCTCATCGACTGGAAACGGGAGGTACTCTCCATCTCGAGCCCCTCCACGAAGTCGGGCTGCGGTGCCGACAGGCCATTGTTGAAGCCAACGTTTTTTCGGATAGCCCGTGAATGCCTGGTTTGAATTCTCTCGTGTAACCTCGTCATCGTACTCCTTTAACAACCTTCCGCTGATCTCGATGACCATGGTTGTTTCATTCCTAGCTTGCCAGCCCTCTTGGCGTACTGCTTGTATATAGACTCGGGTGGCGAGGCTGTCTCGCGGGACCTAGCGTGTCGTTCGTGGAGGTCTTCGAGGTTTATAGGAGGTTTAGAGTGTCGTGATTCGAGAATACCATTCTTTCGGGCCTGGATAGCGAAACCAGTCGATGTCGTCGAGATGGTTATTGTCGATCCAGAATCGTCCGAGGGTCCTTTTTGCCCATCTTGTTAAAGCGTGCAAGGTTCTCTCGTGTCAATCGCGCTCGCTTTGTCCGTGGCTCGGCGTCGTCGTCGCTGGCTAGCTGTCGTTTTTGTGGAGGTGGATTTGCTGGAAGCTGCTTTTCTTGTTTCTTGGGCTGGTTCTTGGACTGGGGAAAGCCCAGCTTGCGAGAGCGCCGGGAAGGTTTGTTCTTTATCCATGGCGAAGAGAGGAAGATGAAAAGGTTGGGTGTCTGGGTGGTCGGCCGACTGGGTCTTGTATGCGACACCTCTGTCGCAGGACTTGTTTTCGGTGCGGTGGTCATTGGGTTGCGATGCAGCTTTTGGTAGCAGTTCGCGGCCAAGTGCCTACGATATGATTGGTTCTCCACGATACCGCCCGCTCACGTAACCGTCCAATGAGATAGATAGGCGTAGCGCCGCGCACCAGGGGTCTTCTTAGCCCGTCAGACAAATTCGGGCGCCATAGATGACCGCCTTGAGGCCCTTTCTCGTAGCCATCTTCACTTTTAGGGACTGTGCTAATCCTTGCCGAGTCCTCCACCCAGAGTGACTGGGAAAAAGTGACGCAGGCGTTCCCAAATCCTACCAAAAACAGCCAAAATGCACCATGTTCAATGTTTTCTTACAAAGAAACAGTACCAGGTGAATGAAATGATAAAACTATCTTACTTCTGGCCATCTTTCAGTAGCATTGTAACTACGAATAGTTTTATGAAGAAGATACTATGTAGAAAAACACGACAAATTCAATCAATTGACATTCTACATACATGATCGGCCCGTCCTAAAAAATACTATAAAACAATGCAAATACAATTACAGAAGGCAGATTTTTTAGATAAATATTTAGAATAATGCTCTGACCCGACTGCGAGGGCATAGAGTGAAATGAAATTAAACGGTTTATGGATCGATATTTCTTAGTGACTGTATCGCGCATCATCGCCACGTTTCTCTCTCACCCGACAAACTCCAAAGCCCCTGTTCCCTCATCTTGACAGTCACCTCTGTTTGTCTTTTCTCTCTTATTTTTCAGCTGAACCCACAATTAACAGTCTTGCCTTTTGTGGCGTCCACTCTCCCCCGTGTGTGTTCGCCTGTGGTCCTTGGCTGCTTGGGTTGTTTCAGCGTTAATTGGCATTTCCTTTTCTTTCTTTCTCTGCCTCCTCCTTTTTATTTTAATTAATTTTAAAGCCTCTGTCCTCTGCCCCAACCTCACGAGGAATGCGCCACAGCGCCATAGAAACGGCCCTGACGCATTCCATCGTGGACTGGCAGGTCGAGTCGATCCCGAGAGCAGGGAAGAATGCCACGGTTTTCATCATAAAAACAGCAGAAAAGTCTAATACGAGGTTTTGGACCGTACGACTCGAAAGCAAGGCAACGAGCAACGACTCTGCACGACTCCTGCACGACTCCTGCAGAACTCCTTTGCAGAATACGACACGGGACTGGCCTCCTGGCCAAGGCAGACGACGCGACCGCGTCTTGGCCTGCGCGAGTCACGCTCTCTCCTGCAGCTTTCTTCCTTTCTTTTATGTAAAATGATTTGTTTCCTTTCCACTTTTACCGGCCGGCCGTCTGCAGCCGTAGGATCCATTGGCCGGTCTCTTCATCTTTTTCTTTCTCTCCTCTCTTTATTATGGTTTCTTTTTCTTCGTCATGTTTGTCTGTGACTCGCTTCATCAACCCCCCTTCCCCCAAATGCCCCGTATTTTCCTGCTGCGATCGCACACTAGTGAGATGCGCCACTCGCCCATACCATGCTCCTTTCCAGCGGCCGAATTTTAAATTAAAGTATCTTGGCGTTTTATGGTTAGGTTTGGGTTTACCCCCGGAAATTCAATGAAAATCACCTTTTTACGGACCACAGAGTACTTTGTTTAATAACCAGGGAAAAGACGTCAGGCACGGCAAACGGCAAACCGGCCAGCAATGTGCCCCGTAAAAAGTAATAGCGCCCCTCAGCGCACCCAATGCATCCCCGGTGGCACGTCCTTTTAGCGAACCAAAACCGCTGTGAAGAAAAGCGCCAGTTTCAATACGACATTCGTCACACCGCACATTCTCGTGGGTCTCACTTGACTGTTGACCTGCGTGTTTCAACCCGGTGTCTTGCACATCCATACGAGACTGGAGCAGCTTCTGCCCAGGCGAGCCAGGCAATAAAAATTAATGCTTGGGCAAATGGCCGTTGGGCAGAAGCCAAGGAACTGCATTGCATCAAAAGGCATGCAGAAACCGGTTGTCATGCCACGACATGACCAAAGCCACCAGTGGGAGAGAAAAGAACTGGTTTCTTTCTTCTTCCCAGACAGCCAGAGAGAGAAACCAACCTGCCTGCAACGCCGCCCGGTATGTGTGCAGGGGCAAGGGGTGGCAGCAACGGCAGAACAGCCCCAAGCCAGGACAGGGTTGCAGGCGCCCGGGGATGTTGCATGCAACGGAGCAATTGCATCGACGGCCATGTGCGCAAGTATCTAGGTATGGAGTACGAGTATGTACGAGTATGTGGCAAGGTGAAAACAGGATTTGGGGCACAAGCACGACGTGCAGAGTAGGGACAGCAGAAGTGCTCAACAACAGTCGACTCTTTGTGCATCCGGAGAAGGCTGCCTTTGTGTTTCTTATTCACCGGATAGCCTCTCACAAACAGACGGGAAAATACATCTAGAAAACGGCCGGTGAGTCGAGAGCGTTGACTGAATTTAATCGGGAGATCAGGTTCGGTCGGATGCGGCAAAAGCACAGCCAATGGTGCTCTTGTTTGCTCCCTGAGCTGAGCAGCCTGAGCGCGCTAGCGAACAGGGGGCCAGGGGGCCTAACCCGGGTGCCGTTCCCAATAATACGAAAGAAAGTGGGCTTGTGCCTTGGAGCCCGCCCGCTGGAGCTAGCCTAGACCGCCCAAGCGGCGATTCTCCTCTGCAAAAGTCTCAAAATACGAACAGGCGCGGTGGGCATGGAAAACTTGTTTACACGCTTGTCTACAGCTCCTGTCCTCGTTTTCTTCGTTGTTCGTTTTTTTTTTTTTTTTTTTTGTGCATAGGTCTCCCGTATTTCAAAGGCCTTCGTATTAAGTTAATACTGCTGCCAGACCCGGCCTTTTTTTCTTTCCCTTTTTCTCTTTCTCCTTCTTCTCTTCTTCTCTTCCTCTCTTCTTCTTTCCCTTTCCCTTCTCCCACCCTCCAGATACATTCTCACCAAAGAACTCTTACGCTCGTTTCTTCCTGCTCGCTCGCTTTTCTTCGCTTCACAACGCTCTTTAAAACCACCTCTTAATTATAATTCACCAACCACGTCTCTCACGACTTAATCAACCCCCTTTCTAATACAACACCACCGCCACCATGCGTTTGTCTGCTGCCCTCCTCGTCGGCGTGTTTGCCGCTTTCGCCACGGCCCAGTCTGGCTCCGACACCACGATGGCCACCGCCGTCTCGTCCGCCAACACGGCCCAGTCCTCCGCCCAGGCTGCCATCAACAAGTGCCTCGACGCCTGCGCTGCTGACGACGTCAACTGCCGCGCCAAGTGCATTGCTGTATGTCTTTCGTATCCTGCCCCCCCTGATGTATCGAGTAACACACAAGGACACAAAAAACTAACACAGCCAAGGTCCCTGACCCCAACGCCGCCCAGGCCAACGCCACAAACAACTGCGTTGCCGGCTGCGACCAGGGCAACGGCACCGCCTCGGCCAACCTGGCCTACGCCGACTGCGTTGCCGCCTGCATTGGCGCCAACTACTACACCTCCACTGGCACTCCTGCCCAGACCACCGGCGCTGCTGGCGCGTCCGGCGCGGCTGCCACCACCACCGGCACTGCCACCGGCACTGCCACCGGCACCAAGACTGGCTCGAGCACCGACGAGACTGGCACTGCTTCGGGCACCGGCACGGCACCGCCACGGGCTCTTCGGCCTCTGCGACCACGACTAAGAACGCCGGCGAGTCTCTGCGCGTGACGACGTCTGTATTCGCCCTCCTGGTCTGGCCGCTGCCGTCTTGGCGCTGTAAGATTGACCTCGTCGAGGTGTATGTCGTCGAGGAAACCGATAGTCATGGGCGCGAGTGTGGGGGATGTCATCGGCTGTGGTAATGAATGGTTTGGATGTGTTGCATGAAGGAACGACGAGGAGGCGGATGGTTGTGCCGTCGCCTTCGTGAACTTGATAATATAATACCTTTCAGTCTTTCTGCACAAAATGGGCCAGTGGCAGGGTGTACAATGTATATGCTGGTGCCAGCTGTTTGTTTGCAATGCCAATATAATAAATCAACGTAATATTTCCTGCTCGATAGAGAATCAAGTGGTCGTCGTGGCCGGACGTGCTTGCCTGCTGCTGGCATTATGTCGTATGCCACATCACTGGTGCCGAAGCTTGACCGGCGTGACCTCGCTCTCCACGGCAGCCCCATCTTGTACATTTCGACGCCAGCTGGAACAGGTAATCGTAGCTGCATTATGTCAGTAGAGTCTTCTCAACATGCCCGTCTTGGGGTTGAAGCTGGATACTCACCACTCGGCCACCACCTTGGCCTTATCTGGCGTGTCGCTCCAAACGTACACGCCGTGCCGCCGCACTAGAACGGCGTATGTGTCTGGGTACTCCTCGAGCGCTTGCTCCAAGAACGGCGTCAGATCCTCCTCTTCGGGCGTGTTCTCAATCACAGGGATCACCAGCGTGTCGTGGTACCCCAAGTTGCCCGTCTTCTGGAACCCGCGCCGGAAGCCCTTGATCTGCTCAATGTTGTTGATGCGGAACTCCTTTCCGTTGCGGCCCTGCCGGCCCTCCTTTTCCAGCAGCAGCGTCACCAGCACCGCCATTGGCTGTGCGTGTGGATGCAGCAGCCCGCCTTGCGCTTCGTAAACGCCGCGAGGAACAGCGGCGTGCACTGCGACGGCTTGAACTCCGCAGGGCTCCGTAGGTATGTGCGCTGGGGCCGCCGGAAGTCGTACGTTCCGTTCTTCTTGTGCTCGGCCTCGAACTTGGCCTGCTCCTCGAGCGACATGACGTAGATGTCCGTGTTCTTCATCAGCTCCTTTTGCACGCCGACGGCGCAAGGTACACCAGGTCGCTAAAATAATAACGAGAGCACGTGTCAGCTTCCAATTTGCAACATCACGAGCCGTGTCTTGCTGATCCGGGAGGACGCACCCATCGCGGATCGAGGCACCGCCGCCCGTGCCTGTCACCCAGCCCAGCGTCCAGAACTTGGCGCACAGCGACGGAACAAGGTTTGCCGGGTGCTTCGGGTCGTCCGAGATGACAAGATTGTCGTTGCTCGCCGTCTGGCCGACATTGTGTGCGATTGCTGCAGCAGAACTGTCCTGCTGCTCTAGCCCGTCTTTACTTTCCGTATTAACCTCGGCGGCACACCCCTGTTCGCAGTCTATTTCGGAGACTCTGGAGAGCTTGTCCCGGCTAAACACGCACTCGTAGAGGACAACTGTAACCAAAAAAGCTCGTCCGTCCGCTCGTCGTCTGCTCGTCTGCTCGTCTGACGTGACTTGGCGTCTCTGTCGTCGTGTTCGAGCAGATATTGGCGGCTTAATGCAACAGAAGCTCCACCAGCAATTGGGTCCCTTGGTTGGTCGACAAAAAGTACGCAAGGAGGACTTTCTGTGCCTCATTCGTTTTTCGCTTTGTCTTCCGTGTCGCTTCCTTGATTGACACTCGTTCTGGCGATATATTGCGCCGCAGTGTCGTTTGAGGCTAAATATGAGAAAACGGGATGGCGGAGAAAGTTGAGCTCTGCAATGGAGATTTTGCTGATTAGCTTTTCCCCCCTCGTCTCTTTCTTTCCCCCTCCAAAGCCGAGCCGAGTGGATCACAGTCTCCCCCAGCTGCTGACGGCTGCTGTCCCTGTCGCCACCAGACGCACGACTCGCGCAATTTGTCTCTCCACGTGGTCCCTCTCCAGATCGAGATACGCGGAATGGTCTTTTCCTCTTTCACGGCCATCCATGTCGTCCACGGCCGCCGTCGCGCTCGGAACTGGGTCCGCCGAAGGAGGTTTAAAATGGACAGTTGTTCTTTTTAAAGATGGCGTCGTCGTCCGTCCGTTTGGATGCTCTCGATTTCGTGGTCGTGTGTCTCTTTTGTTTTCTTCTCTGCCCACTTCCGATCTTTGCTATCTTCACTCACGAACGAGGCCCAATTAGCAACCAAGCTGCCAGGGCCCGGCCAACCAGCAACGTCCAATTGAGCATCTTCCCGACCATTTCCCTCTTCTCTCTTGTCAGAGATAGATGCTCTGTGTCTCTGCTTTGAAACTCCGGCCCCATCTGCAGCTCAATGCCTGGGCTTGGAGGTCCTAGCAGGTCGTGGAGAGGGTGACGGGTGGCTGGTTTCTTGTTCTTTGCCTGAGTTCCCTTGACGCCGGGCCTGTGTCGATCAACCTTTGGTATTATTGGGGAGGGGGGGGGCAGTAGTATTGGAAAGAGGATGCTGTGCAGAGTGTGATGTTTGATGTGTTTCTATCGTGCTCTCGATCTGGCCAGTTTGGCTTCTATCGACGTCCACAGCTACAGGGGAACAAGCCTCGCAAAGCCTCTCCAATCAAAGGAAGGACTAGCAATCCAGCCCAGGTTCGCGCCTTCCTGTTACGAAAAGTAGTGTCATTGTTCATGTTGTATGGCCGGGCATACACCGCGACATCCCCCTGGTCTACACGTGTATAGGGTCTGAAAGAAGCAGGCTCGATGGAGTTGCAATGATCCTCAGTACGGAGTAGAAGATTCGAAGCTGTTCGATACTGCAGGAGCACAGGCCCGCTAAAACCCGCTAAGATAGGATGGGCCCAGCCTCCTGCTCAACATCAAGCAAGAAAAGGGAAGGCGCCACAGACCGCCCCGCACTTTCTGCCCTCCAAAAGGGAGCAGGTGCGAGCGAGCGGCACCTGCGACGGGACAAGCTTACTTCGCACTTTGCGCCTACCATAACCCCTTGACAGTGGACGAGGCTCCCTGTAACAGGTTGTTGGCCAATCAACAGCCCGCCCTGCGGACGGGGAAAGCCCAAAATACAGTGCATACAGGGACCACCGGCGGCCACCTCTCAACTGCAGCAAAAAAAGGACACGTTGGACGATTCTGAAGCTTCAACGAGGCAGGAGCTCTCCTGCGCCGCCTTCCCAACTGTTCTTCTTAAGACTCCTCCCCACAAAAACGTCGTCTTCTCTCTCCCCCTTCCCTTTTGTTTCTTTTTTCTTCCCTTCCCTCTTCAATCCGACGTTTGTCGCTTCACAGGTCTACTCTATTGCTTCTTTGTGTGATAGAGAGCTCTCTTTTCTCTGTCCATCGCCCTTTTTCTCTTTGTTTGTTTCTAGGCCTTCTCGCGATCAGGATCGTCTCCGCCTCGTTTTCTTCTTCCATCTCACATCTCCGTTACTCCATCTCCCACAACACGTCATCATGCGCATCAACTCTGTTGCCGCTGCCCTAGGCGCAGCTATGCTCGCCGGCAAGGCCTATGCCGAGGATGTCCAGGACGACAGCGCTGCTTCGTCTTCCTCTGTCGCCGAGCTGCCCACGTTTACGGTACGTTCCCTTCTTGGTCTCCTTTGCCCGGCCATCCCGGCCTGCATTTCCGATGACGGTTGATCTGCAGCTTCTCCGGGCGCGTAGCGTAACCAATGCTAACTCGTTTGTCTTGTCTCTTTCTCTTTGTGCAGCCCACCAACCTCAAGGCCGACTTCCTTGAGCAGTTCACCGACGACTGGGAGAAGCGGTGGAAGCCGTCCCACGCCAAGAAGGACATGAAGAGCTCCGGCAAGGAGGAGGAGGAGTGGGCTTACGTTGGCGAGTGGTCTGTTGAGGAGCCCACTGTCTACAAGGGCATGGAGGGCGACAAGGGTCTCGTGGTCAAGAACAAGGCGGCGCACCACGCCATCTCGGCCAAGTTCCCCAAGAAGATTGACAACAAGGGCAAGACCCTGGTTGTCCAATACGAGGTCAAGCTCCAGAGTAAGTTTTGGCGAGCACCAGATTGAGGGGAACGAACCCGGATATGGATATGGAAACGGAAACAGAAGCAGAAGCAGAAGCTAACCCCCCTCCTCTTTTCAGACGGCCTGGAGTGCGGTGGCGCCTACCTGAAGCTGCTCCGCGACACCAAGGCGCTGCACCAGGATGAGTTCGCCAACACCACGCCGTACGTCATCATGTTCGGCCCCGACAAGTGCGGCCACACCAACAAGGTCCACTTCATCTTCAACCACAAGAACCCCAAGACGGGCGAGTACGAGGAGAAGCACTTGAACAGCCCTCCCACGGCCCGCATTGTCAAGACCACTGAGCTGTACACGCTGATTGTCCACCCCAACAACACGTACCTCGTGCAGCAAACGGCGAGACTGTCAAGGAGGGCAGCCTCCTGGAGGACTTCACCCCGGCCGTCAACCCGCCCAAGGAGATCGACGATGCCAAGGACACCAAGCCCGAGGACTGGGTTGACGAGGCCCGCATCGCGGACCCCGAGGCCAAGAAGCCCGAGGACTGGGACGAGGACGCTCCTTTCGAAATCGTCGACGAGGAGGCTACCCAACCCGAGGACTGGCTCGTTGACGAGCCCCTGACCATTGCCGACCCCGAGCCCAGAAGCCCGCCGACTGGGAGGACGACGAGGACGGTGACTGGCTGGCGCCCACGGTGCCCAACCCCAAGTGCGCCGAGGTTTCTGGCTGTGGCCCGTGGACCAAGCCCATGAAGAAGAACCCCGACTACAAGGGCAAGTGGTCTGCTCCGCTGATCGACAACCCGGCCTACAAGGGCGTGTGGGCTCCCCGCAAGATCAAGAACCCCGACTACTACGAGGACAAGACCCCGGCCAACTTTGAGCCCATGGGTGCCATTGGCTTTGAGATCTGGACCATGCAGAACGACATCCTGTTTGACAACATCTACATTGGCCACTCCGTCGAGGATGCCCGCAAGCTTGCTGAGGAGACTTTCTTCGAGAAGCACCCTGTGGAGCAGATGCTTGAGCTGGCCGACAAGCCCAAGGTCGAGGAGAAGCAGAACCTGTCGGCGACGGATGTTAAGTTCCTCGACGACCCGGTCCGCTACGTCAAGGAGAAGCTGAACGAGTTCATCGTCCTGGCCTCGGAGGACCCTATTGACGCCATCAAGAAGGTGCCCGAGATTCCCGGCGGCATTGCTGCCATCTTCCTGGTGCTGCTGTCGGGTGTCTTTGTCCTAGGCGGCAGCGCTCCCGCCGCGCCGGCCGGTAAGACGGCCGCCACGCAGAGCAAGAGCAAGGACAAGCCGCAGGCTGCTGCGGCCTCCAGCGTCGACACTGGCAAGGAGGGCACCGCGACCAAGCGCAACACCCGCAGCCAGTCGTAGTCGTAAGGGCCAGTCAGAGATGGGAGAGGATGTCGAGAATGAGAACAGAACAATATTAGCGAGGGGAAGAGGACCGTCCCTGTGGTTAGCAGAAAAATAAAGAAACAAAGAAAAACTACAGAAGAGGGAAAGGAAATAAAGAGGCCTTCTAAAAGAGTCTCTCAAAAAGAGTTGCGAAAAAGCGGATCAGACTGAAACGAGGTTTGAGAGGAAGTGGCAGCAACGGACAATCGCGAGAAGTGTTTGTGGATCTCTTTTTTGTTTTATATCATGTTTTTATTGAGTTTAGTTTCTTTTTTCTTTTTTTCTTTTTTTCTTTTTTTTCTTTTTCTTTTATCGTTTACTACGGCGCAATGAAAGTGTACTTTGGCTTGCAAAGTGTGCCAGTCCTGAATCGGCAAGTAATCAAAAGTGATCAAGAGTGGCTTTTGTGAGTGGGCTTGGCGGTAACGAAAACGCGTTCCTGTGAACGTTTAGATTTTTTGGGTCCTCTGTCTCGTTCGAGATAAGTTACTCAAAGCGGAGTCCAGAGATCACTGCAATGTAATCTGGCGAACGCCGACGGTTTACCGCCGCGTGGTTCTGGCAGGAGCGCGACTGTCGGTCACTGGCCTAAAAGTGGAGGGAGCGATGTTAGCGGGCTGGTAGTGGGTAGGCGGGCAGGACGGTTGGCTAATACGGACGCATCTGGCTGTTATTCAGTCTCTGTGAATTGGGCAGGAGCGCAACAGGAGCAGCGATAGCACTTTCCCCTCTGCCGAGAAGGGCAGGTTCTCCCTTTTCGTTCGTGCCTTCCTTCTCTCTGCCCTCCCCTCCCTTCTAGCCGCAAATACATCCCGAAGCCGCTCCGAACCACACAGGCCAACATGGGACTGCCACGGGCGGGCAAGCAGACGCAGCGCGAATAAAATAAAAAGAAGGGACAGTGAACGGGAAATCCAATATCGAGGACACACAGCATGTCCTCTGGTCATGTTATCATGTTCTTCTACGACTAGCTGTGTTGTCCCGTCCCGCCAGGCTTTAAATAGGGCCAGAAACCCGCAGCCTCGAGGGATGTTCCTTCCCCCGCGTAACCTTTTCCTCTGGAAACCCGTACCTTTTTTTTGCTGCTAGTTCGAATTGCCCCCGGACGCGCCTGCCTCGACCACGTTGGCGCTCTTTCTTCTTTCGGACTGCGTGCTACAGCGTAGTTTCCAGTCTTGTCGCCTCCCCCCTTTCTGTTCCTTCCTCCCTGGGCAGCTATTAGCCAGTGTTAGCCAGCCATATCCGGCCCCTCGGCTTTCAACGGCACTGTCGTCCTTCTACGTGGGCACCTCTACCCCACGCCGTATCGTCTCGGCTCTTGCTGTTGCTTTGGGGTGCGTTCTCCTCACCCAGCTGTCCCCGCGCTTTCTGCAGTGTAAGTCCAGTTCCGTTGAAGAGGGACAGCAAGAGGAGAGATAATTTGCAGAAGAGACAAAAAAAGGCACAAAAAACACACAGAAGAAGACACAAGGAAGGCACGTCTGGCAGGCAGAGAAAGAGGCAGGGAAGGAACATACCAATCAGGAAGGCACAGCCGGCAAGTGCACGCCCATCTACTTATCGAGGGGCACAAGGCACATCTCCGCCTCGTCTCTCCTTGTACCTCGTACCTATCAACGAGTTCCTCCAGCGCTGTCCACACCCCGTTCTCCACCCTCCACACCGATACCCCCGGTTCTTCTGGGCTATCCTCTATCCTCGCTACGTGTGTTGCCTCCTCCGTTGTTGCTCCGGTGGTCCTGTGGTCTCTTTTACTCGACCCTCCTCCTCCTCCCCCGAGCGCCCTTTTTCTTTTCCTCTCTCCTGCTCTCCTGCTTCCTCCTTTTCTTCTTTTCTTCCCTCCTCCTCCTTCCCCTCTCTCTTCTCCAACCCCTAGCCCTCTCCTCTCCCTCCCTCCCTGCCACAGCCATGCGTCGTCTCATATCCAGAAGCGTCGCGGCCGCCGGCTCTGCCCGGCCGTCCGCGCCCTCGTCGGCCCGTCGGCTGACCGCCAGCATGATTGCCCCGCGCATGACCACCCGGAGCATATACGCCTCCGTGGTGCGCCGCAACCCCGCCGACTACAACGACGTGCGCCTGCCCAGCACGGCCACCAGCTACCCCACGGAGCACGTCACCAAGGCGGCTGAGGTTGCCGACACGCCCTACTTCCTCAACAACCGCTTCGTCGCCTCGGAGACCACCGAGTTCATTGACCTGCATGATCCGGCCACCAACGAGCTCGTCACGCGCGTCCCGCAGATGACCGATGCCGAGCTCAAGGCCGCGGCTGCCGCTGCCCAGGCTGCCTTCCCCGCCTGGAGCGCCACCAGCGTCATCCACCGCCAGACGCTCATGTTCAAGTTTGTCGGCCTGATCCGCGAGAACTGGGAGCGCCTGGCTGCCAGCATCACGCTCGAGCAGGGCAAGACCCTGGCCGATGCCCGCGGCGACGTCCTCCGTGGCTTGCAGGTTGCCGAGGCTGCCTGTGGTGCTTCGGAGCTCCTCAAGGGCGAGGTCCTCGAGGTGGCCAAGGACATGGAGACTCGCAGCTACCGCGAGGCCCTCGGTGTCGTCGGTGCCATCTGCCCGTTTAGTAAGTCGCTCTTGGCCGTGCTCTTGGTCGTGCTCTTAGTCGTGCTTTTAGAATAATATTATTTTCTTTTTTATATTTTATATTAACCCGTTTTTTAGACTTCCCTGCTATGATCCCCCTGTGGTGCATTCCCATCGCCACGGTGACCGGCAACACGCTGATCCTGAAGCCCTCGGAGCGCGACCCCGGTGCCGCCATGATCCTGGCCGAGCTGGTCCGCGAGGCGGGCTTCCCCGACGGCGTTGTCAACATTGTCCACGGCGCGCACAAGACTGTTGACTTTATCCTGGACGAGCCCGTCGTCAAGGCCATCTCGTTTGTTGGCAGCAACAAGGCCGGCGAGTACATCTTCAACCGCGGCTCCGCCAACGGCAAGCGTGTCCAGGCCAACCTGGGCGCCAAGAACCACGCTGCCGTCCTGCCCGACTGCAACAAGAACCACTTTATGAACTCGGTTGTTGGTGCCGCGTTCGGCGCCGCCGGCCAGCGCTGCATGGCCCTGTCGACGCTGGTCACGGTCGGCCCGAGACCGAGTCGTGGATCCCGGAGATCGCCGAGATGGCCAAGACCCTGAGCGTCAACGGCGGCTTCGAGGCCGGCGCCGACCTGGGCCCCGTCATCCACCCGCAGAGCAAGGCGCGCATCGAGAGCCTGATTGCCAGCGCCGAGGAGGAGGGCGCCACCATCCTGCTCGACGGCCGCGGCTTCAAGCCCGAGAAGTACCCCAACGGCAACTGGGTCGGCCCCACCATCATCACCAACGTCAAGCCTCACATGAAGTGCTACACCGAGGAGATCTTTGGCCCCGTGCTGGTCGTCCTCAACGTCGAGACGCTCGACGAGGCCATTGACCTGATCAACAGCAACGAGTACGGCAACGGCACCGCCATCTTCACGCGCTCGGGCGCCACCGCCGAGACCTTCCGCCGCCGCATCGAGGCCGGCCAGGTCGGCATCAACGTTCCTATCCCCGTGCCACTGCCCATGTTCTCCTTCACCGGCAACAAGAAGTCGATTGCTGGCGGCGGCGCCAACACCTTTTATGGCCGCCCCGGTGTCAACTTCTACACACAGCAGAAGACGGTGACGTCCTTGTGGCAGTCGGCCGACGCCCTGTCGCAGAAGGCCGATGTCTCCATGCCCACGCTCCGTTAGAAAAAAAAGGAAGGTGAAAAGAGCGGACGTGCAATGTATGTGCTCTCCTTCTACTGTCCGGGTTACGTGAAACTGGAAACCAAAAATAAACAAAATAGAATGACTCTTTTTTTTATCTGATTGAAATACAAAATTGGTTCATACGGCATATTATTTTTTTTGTGGACGAAAAAAGAAGGCATCAATATGACCAGGAACAGAAACCCACTGGAGTATTCAAAAGTAAGCTGAGAGCAATCAGATCTAGACCCAGTTGAAAAACGCGTTTAAAAACCAAGCAAAACGTAGCCCTTCGTTTTCAACTCCCCCATCTTTAAGATTGAAAGAAAAGCAACACCGAGCGCCGTATTGTTTTTCCCCTGCCAAAAAAATTGGACCGAAATAGTGAGAGCCGTGAATCCGTGCCATGAACCTTATACGCTCGCCTCAACAGCCTCCGCCACATCCATCTTGGCAGCCGCTTTTGTCGCCTCGCCATCGGAAACGTTGCTGTCGGCCGTCGTGGCCTTTGACGTGTCTGATGCCGCGCCCGACCGATCGGACAAGTCGGCGCTCGACGAAGCCGACGAGACAGGTGCCTCGGGCTTGGCCGTGACAGTCATGGTAGAGGCAGACGACGATGATGGGCCATAGTCGGAGGAGCTGCAGCAGCAGACGAGCTGCAGGGAACAGCATCTGTCGTACGGCTCTTGTTCCGCTTCTGCCTTTCCTGCCTTTCCTGCCTTTCCAGCTTTTCCTGCTGCTGCTGCTGCTGGCGTCTCTTGCGCTTCTTGAGCAGCTCCTTCTTCTCCTTCTTCTCCTTGCGCTTCTTCTTTTGCTTTTCCCGTTCCGCCTCGCTGTCCGTGTCGGAGCTGTAGTCGATGCTGATGTCGTTGGAGTCGGCGTTGTCGGCGCTGCTCACATCGACATCGATATCGCTGTCGCTCTCGACATCCGAGTCAGAAAAGTCGGACGACGTGCCGTCCATGTCCGTGGACGCCTCCTTATTCTTCTTGGCCTTTTTCTCCTTTTTCTCTAGCAGCAGCTTCCTGGCCGCCTTCTTCTTTGCCAGCGCCGCCTCCTCCTTTTCCTTCTTGGCCTTGGCGGCGGCCTTGTCGGCCGCTTTCTTCTCCTTCTTCTCCTTCTCCTTTTGCTTCTTGCGCGCCTCCTTGGCGGCAGCCTTGGCCTTTTTTGCGCTCGTTGCGCTTCTCGGCCTTGTCCTGGGCCGCCCGGGCCGTCGTCACCCACGCGGCGCGCCAGCCACAGCACCCGCCGGGTCCCGCTTGTGCTTGAGGAGGAAGCCCTGCAGCTCGGCCGGGCTGAACGTCAGCGCGGGAATAATGGAAGCAAACTCCTCGGCGAGCGCGTCGAGACGAGCAGCGGCAGCAGCCTTTTCAGCCGCAATAGCAGCGAGGTCTTCTTCCGTCTTCTTCCTGCTGTTCTTGCCGTTCTTGCCGCCCTTGCCACCACCAACATTCGTCGGCACACTGTCCCCCTCGAGCGTCGCAAAGATGGACTGGAAGAGCGCCTGGACCATAAGGCGATCGGCCCGGTCAAACTTGACCAGCATGTCGACACGGCCGGGGCGGATCAGCGCCTTGTCGAGCTTCTCCACGTGGTTCGTCGTCATGATGAGAATGCGGCCCTCCTGGCTGGCAACGCCGTCCAGAATGTTGAGCAGGCCCGAGAGGGACAGGCGACCAGCCTTGTCCTTGTCCTTGCTCGACTTGGACTTGGACGTGGACTCGGTCGCGTCCGTCTTGTCGCCCTCGGCCACCTTTTTCTTCTCGCCGTTCTCGTCCACCTCCCCCCCTCACCCTCGCTGCTGTCACTGCTGTCACTGCTATCGCTGTCGCTGTCGCTGTCATCGTCATCGTTGTCGTCGTCGCCGTCGCCGTCCTTGCCGTCCTTGTCCTTGTCGTCCGACGAGGACCCGCGCGTGTGCGTCAGGCCGGCTGTGTCAATGTCCTCGAGCAGCACGATGCAGCGACGCGGCAGGTCGTTGAACAGCACGGCAAGCGTCTCCTCGGTGGCGGCCACGCCGTTGAGGCTGACAATGTAAATGTTCATGTTGAAGTGGCCGGCCAGCGAGACGCTCAGCGACGACTTGCCGGTGCCGGGCGGGCCGTAGAGCAGGTAGCCGCGGCGGTAAGGGATGCCGCGGTTGGCGTACCAGCGGCGCGTGGCCGGGTCGAGGTAGTCGGCGACGTCGGCAACCAGGTCGGCCTTGACCTTGTCGTTGAGGATGACCGTGGACAGCGGGCGCGGGTTGCGGGCCATGCAGCGCAGCCACGTGGGCTCGCCCACGCGGTACTTGCCGCCGCTGCTGCTGCCGCGGTAAGATGACTGTCTTGTGCACGTCGCGGCGCATGTACATGCGGCGGGTCTCGAGCAGCAGGTCCTTGAGCACGGCCGGGTTGCGGCCAAAGCACGACACAGACACGGTCTCGCGCTGGTCGGAGCTGATGGACGCATTGTCGCGGCTCTGTGTGCGGCTGAACACGAGCAGGCTGCCGCGGAACCAGAAATAGTACGTGCCAAAGGTGGGCGTGTATGAGAGCGCCTTGCGCTGCTTCTTTTTCTTCTGCAGGCCCTCGGGCGACGTGTCCACGGCCCCTTCCTCCGCGCCCTCGCCGTTGGCGCCATCGTCGTCGCTGCTGTCGCCGCCCTCGTCTTCCGAGTCGTAGGCGTTGCGCCGGCGCTCCTCGTACTGCAGCTCCCAGACAGACCACGAGCGCGAGCCCACCATGGTGTTGACAACGAAGCGGCGGGCGTTCTGCGCAAACGGCTGGCAGGCCACCCAGGTCATGAGCATGTTGTAGACCTCGTCGTCGTAGCGGATCTCGACGGTGGACATGAAGTGGTTCTCGAGCTGCGTGTACAGGTAGTTGCTAAAGTAGTTCCAGGCAAACGTGACGCCGCCCAGGAACATGAGAAGCGGGAAGTAGTAGTTGAGGTCGATGTGCAGGTACCGTTGGAGGGCGCCGGTGAAGACGGAGAGGCCCGGGAAGAAGAAGTCGAGCAGGGCTGCTGACGGGGCCGAGGACTGGCTGGCAAACGGATCAGATGCCCGGCTGGCCGTGGCCGGAGGATCGGCCATGGTGTTGCACGACGCATTGGACGCCATGGTGGGCGTGTGGGCGCTGGCCGGGAGGGGAGGAGGAAGGGAGGGGGGAATAAGAGTGCTTTAGAGCTTTGGGGTAGAGAGGTATAAGGTATGAGAGACAAAAAGAAGAGACAAATGAGCAAAATAGGACGAGAACAAAAAGGAATATAGTCGAGGAATATGCCCCTCGTCTGTGCGAGGAAGAGAAGCGACTGGGAGATAGACAACGGATCGGAGATACAAACAACAAATGGAGGAAGTAAAAACAATCGAGCGAGAAGTGAAGGGGTGGACACGAGCTTTATACAGCCTGGCACAAGAGCAGCCAGGGCAAGGTAATGCTCACCGCGAGTCGGCCACGACTGGCCTCGTCCCGATCGCAGCCTGCATCTCGAGGCAGCAGCACGCAGGACAACCTCTGCCTTGCTCCTCCCGCCGCTGCACAGCCTTTGTAACGATCAGCGCTGCATGCACTCCGTATGCAAACCGCGGAAGGGCTTGCAGGAGGGCCACAAGGGGGGCCATAGGGAGGTCTACAAAGTCTGCTGCACGAGTTGCTGCACGGGTGATGCAAGGCCCTCTGCCGCTCTTTCCCTTCTTTCCTTTCCGCTGCCTCCCCAGTACTCAGTAATACTACGTTTCCAGGGAAAGAGCGACACGCCACGAAAAGAAACGGCGGTCGGTGCCTTCCTCTTCCTGCTGCCAAGCCAGAGGCACGCTCTGTAAGACAACCGCATCCAGGCTGTGGGACTTTTTGGGAAGGAACGGGTGGACGATGTGCGGTATCTTACAAAACTCCCGTATGTGCACCGTTTGGCGTGGAGCGGCCCGCTGATTGGGCAAAGCACCCTGCTGTTAGTGGTTTAGTGCCCGCCTTTTGAGGCCTGTGTGCCACAGCAAGCATGTGTGACTGCGTCACTGATTGAGTTTTGGCGGGGCGAGAGAGGCTGTGGGCCGCCCTGGCATCTACCCATTCACCACTAAAACCACTAAAACCAAAGTTCTGCTGATAACGCTACGGAGATCCCGGTTTGCTGCAGCACCTTCCTTCTGCGACGAATTCAGGAAACCCGGCACCTGTAGCTTGGAAGAGCTCTCCTGCTGCACCCCGCGTCCGCTGTACAGCCCCAACAGCCACGCTGCAATTGTTGGCCTCACGGGAAGGAAATTCAATGCCTGTTTCTGTGCCTCGCCCTCGGAGGTTTTTTTTAGCTTTAGTTTTATGGGCTTTAAACTTATTTTTTCTTTGAATTGGATTGAATTGTCAGTTGAGTTCGCCTAATGACTCTTCTGGCCGCACGATGAGGCCGTTGAGAAACTCTCAATCCGTGCACCATGTTGGTTTCTACGGCGTAATATTCGATGGACAAAGTACTTCGTAAAATGAACCGCCAAAACATGTAAGATATCTTAAAAATGTTACGAGCTTGATTCCATCCTTTGTGAATTCCCCGCCTGCACGACAGTGGCAACATGCACGAGTCAATGTGAAAAGCGTGAGCAACATGTAAAACGACTACGCCTGGCAGGTTCTGAAACACAAGTAGCCTTGTGTGCAAAAAGACGGAGATTTTTGAAAGATCGTTCAACCCGAAGCAGTGAGACTCGTCCTTCATCGTCCAAGTCGAGTCACATTGGGCGAATTCACGTGTGCTGGTTGACGGAAAGCCTGTTAACGGCGCATATTGATTTCCCTGGTTTCTTTTTCTTTTTCTGTCCTTTTTCTTTTTTTCTTACGCGTGGTGCCTATTTTCACGATTTGCCGCCTTCTTTTTCCACTTTTTTAAGCTCGGGGAGCTTCTCATCCTTCTTTGTATGCGGCTCGTCAGGCAACAATTGCAGCCTAGACGGGGTCCCTCTCCGCGCCCTGCTATGAGGAAAAGAGACCCGTAATTGGGGCCACAGAGACCCGTTAAAGCGGCCCCATAAAGCGGCCGAATACACCAGACGGTGGACGCAAAAAAGCAAAAAAGCGGGCAGTGAGTGGCTGGCGGCGGCACTTGCAAGGGTCCAATAAAACAGGGCTGGGCAAAGACGTCTTGGGCGTGCATGGTTACAATGGCTGACCATGTCTGACAGACCCCCCCCCCCCAATCGCGACTGTTTGCCTGTTCATTATTCCGACACTAAAAGGCCAGCATCTCGCATCTGCCATGATGCGGCTCTGTTAAAAACGGGAGGTGTCTTTGTATTTTTGATATTGCGTTGAAGCCAAAAAATCTCGACAAAAAGGCGCAGAGCCAAATCATCTTTGACAGTATTTAATTTATCTTATATAAGTGACCCACCCTACTTTTCGACCACCCCCCCTTTTCGACCACCCACAAAGAAAAAAGCCAAAAAAAAAGGCATAACTTCAAAAAATCATAAAAAACCACATTTTATTGGAAAATTATGTGCTATGGCTCTTCTTGTTCCCTTTCTTCGCTGTTATCATCTAATAAATTCACTACTTCGTTTACCGTTATTTTCGCCTTTTAAATGTATTATATAGTAACGAATTTAAAATTTAAACTTATTATTACTTTTTTCTTTTTTATTAATTATAAAGAGTTTACTTTTTTTTAAAGTTTTAACTTTACGTTTTAAAAGTATATTTTTATAAACCTTTTTATTGTAATCTTTTAAAGCTTTTAAAAAAAATTCCGGTATGTAAATAAATATTTATTTTATTATTAAAATTTATTAATTTAAATAATTAAATCGCGAGACTTTTTAAAAGTCGATTATATTATTATAAAAGGTTAAAAAATAATATTTAAAAATACTTTTAACGAGTTAAATATAATAATATTTAAATTATTTAATATAAATAACGCGTTATTAAATAAAAGTATAAAAAGGTTAATAATAATTTTAATTCGTTAATTAATTAAAGACCGGCCGAAAATTAACTACTTTTATAATTTTTAATTATAATTATACTCTTTTATATATTAAAATAACACTTTAAAAAGTTTTTTTATTAATAAATATTTCTTTTTCGTTTATAATATTTTTTTTATTTTTTTTCGAAAAATTATTTTTAATAACGAGAAAATAATTAAATTTAATAGTTAAAAAACGTAAAAATGTAAAAAAGTAAAAAAAGAAGAAAAATATTATTTTTAAAATAAAAACGTATAAAATCATTTAATTTATAATTACCGTAACCGTTAATAATTAATAAACGAACGTTTTATAACCGAGAAAAAAAAGAATAAAGTAAAAATATATTGCGAAACCATATTATAACCGTTTTATTATTTATTTAACCGTTTTTTATTATATTAATTATTAAATTTAAATTTATTTAAATTATTTAAAAATTATTATTATTAAACCGATTTATTTTTAAAAATAACGAAAAAAAGTGATTTATTTATTAAAAAGATATATTCGATTATAAAAGTTTAAAAACGTTAACCGACGTGTTTTTTCCGAATTTTCGTTTTTATAATAATCTTTAAAATATAAAAAGTGTTTTTTTAATTAAAAAAAAATTAATTTCGTTTATATTTATTTATTTTTAAACCGAATAATTTATATTTTTAAGATATATAATCGACGAAACTTAAGTTTTATACTACGTTAATAATATTTCGCCGTTAACCCTTTTTATATCGATAAATTTACTTTTTTATATTTTTATTAATAAATTTCGATATAAAAAAGTTATTATTTAATTTTTTTAAGTATAAAAAATTAATCGGAAAACTTAAAAAGATTAATAATAATAACTTTAACTTATATATACGTAAAAAGTAGATTTAAAACTTTTTAAATATAAATCTAACTTATTAATTATTACTTTTATATTATCGAAAGTTTTTAATATACTTTAAACGCGAGATAACGCGGTTATATACCTTTAACGCGGCTTAAAAGTATAAATCGCGGTATTCCGTAAATAAAAGAGGCTTTTCGTGAAGAGAGGCCGTGTGTTATAACGTTAAGCGCCGTAAAGAGATTTTCTTCGGTATACTCGCGTATTATTTAAAAAAGAAGGCTGTTAATAAATATAGTGGCTGTAGGATTTTTTTTTTGAATAACTTACGATTTTTTGAAGTATCGCGTTTTTTATGAATTGGTATGTGGAAAAAGAAGAATGGGTGGTCGAAAAGGGGGGTGGTCGAAAAGTAGGGTGGGTCACTTAAATACATGAATGCATGTATGAAGAGCACAAAGTTAATTTCCTTATTGTGCAAAAAATATGCTGTATTTGTTGGTTTTAAGATTTCTTCCATCCCGTTAAGATCTGGTGTCATGGGGCGATATACCCCGTCTGTTGTGTCTGATATAACAAACAGGAAAGCCCAAAGCATGTCAAAAGTAGTGAAGAAAAAAACGACACAAGAGAAGAGGAAAAAGCGTAGACAAGGGTAAAGGCGGGTAACAAATACAAAATACAAAAGACAGAAGACAGAAGACAGAAGACAAAAGACAGAGACAAAGACGAAGACAGGGGAGAAGAAAAACAGTGCGTGAATATGAAAATGTCTTTAACGTAGCAAATTATAAGGAAAGCCGACCACAAACGCCAAGAAGCAAACATTCTCACCCACAATCCCGTATCTCTGATACAAGTAACAGTAGTGGGCTAAAATCAAGTCCAAATATCGTGAACCAAAGGCAAACAGAGGTGAAAAACTGGAAAGGAAAGAAAGGGGTAAAGAGAGCTATAATAGCTCACATCGAGAACATAAAGAAGAAGGAGAGTCTCAAGTCCTCGTATCACCACCAAAGTCAAGTCATCTGGCTGAACCATCTCAGCCATTGACAATGACAGGGTTCACACCAGCACGGCCTGGCCCGCCTGGAGCACCGGGAGCACCGGGGCCGCCAGGGCCCCGAGGCATTGGCCCACCAGGACGCATATTAGGCGGGACTTGGCCGCCCGGCATAGGTCCACGTGGACCTCCGGGACCAGGAGGGAAACGCTGTGCACCGGGCGCCGGCATCGGCATCGGCATGCCATTGGCCATACGCGCTCCCGGTGGAATGCTACTGGCACCGCCGGGGCCCATTCGAGCGCCCTGCCCAGGGAAGCCACCAGGACCGACGCCCGGGCCGCCAGGACCTCCGGGCCCACCTGGACCACCCTGCTGGGCCATCCACGGCGGCAGGCCGCCATAGTCGGCAGCATTGTCCGACCGGCGACCCCGTCCAGGAGGAGGATGTCGACTGCCACCGCGCCACCGCGAGGCATCGAACTCGCACGGGCCCGCATGCTGCGGCGGACGAGTAGTCGTCGACCTCGTCATACTCGAGGTCTGCTGCATTGACCTTGACGAAGTGGTACCGGGGCTGGATGTTGCGCGGGTGCACGACGTCGTCGCGCCGAATGTGCTTGACGAGGCCTGGGTTGCCGCCGGCGAACCAAACAATGCAGGCGAGGGCCTTGCGGTTTTTTGGGAGGTTCACGCGGGTGGAGCGGATTTCTTCGCGCGAAGAGTAGTGCGATGAGTCGGACGAACGCGAGCTGCTGCCACTGCTGCGGCTCGAGCGGCTCGAGCGGCTCGACGCCGAGTCCGATGAACTATGTGACCGCGGCATATTGGGAGGATGAAAAGGGATGTGTATGTTGTCGTGATACCGTGATATCGTGATATGACAAGGGGATATTTCAAACAAACAAGTGGAAGGCAAATAAAAAAGATGCAGCAGCTGCGCACTGGATACTGGAACAGATTGTTATAACAGAGACAAGCAGACGGCACTGCGAGCGTCTTTCCCAATGACAAGGCTGACGTCGTGGGAGGTCGAGGATCAAACACTTTGTGGGAGCGGACCTCCGGGATGGGCCCAGCAAATAAGTGGCCGCTTCTCACGACGAGAGGCGATGTATTACCGGCTGCAAGCAATGCTGTCTTTGGCACCCGTTATATGGTTATATGGGCTGCCTATTCCTCGATTGCCTCGATAACTCAAAGGATTGGGTTGGTTGGTAAGAGCTGCAAGGTGAACGCGAGGGTTTGTGTTTCTAAAGCAAAAGTCCAAGGATCTGCGGACGGACAACGGTCAGGTCAGAAGAGGGAGAAGTCGTCTTAAGAGACAAGACAACAACAAACAAGGCACAGAATATTGACGAGGCTGGACACAGCACAACAAAACATGAATAAATAAGTGGATATATTGGTGAGGTCGAGAGATAGAGCAGTAGGAGGGGCACGACGAGGGGCGAGAGGGATGAGGTGGTCCCCGGCTGCATATATTTATATCCAGGTGTGCCTCTCACGAACGAAGTGGCTATGTCTAAAGCACAATGGCAAACGGAGGCATGGCACAGAGACAAGACGCAGAGCATGAGAGAGACAGAGCCGCAAGTCAGCCAGGCAGCGAGGCAGCCCAGGGGATAGGCTGTCGCGGGAAGGAGCAAACAGAGACGTGACAGAAAACGAAAACGGAAAGAGGGGTGTAGCTGTACAGTCACCTTCTCTGGCCAAGACGCGCGCCGGCTCATCCTCGCTCGATTGGGGGGCCTCAGCCTGCATGGCTTCGCGTAGCAACAAGAAAAGAAAAGGAGAAAAAGAGAGAAAAAAAGAAAAGGCGTTACGAGAATGGGCGTTTCCATGCACAATGTTCCCTTTTCCCCATTGGAAGGAAGGTGCGAAGGCGGGACTGCCGTGTGATTGGCAGCCGCGAACGGCCGCTGCAGCTAGGCCTGTCCGGCCATGCTATGGTTACAGCGTATTACGGGCATCTTGGTCACTTCAGCACATTCCGCGTTTGTTTGGTCGCAGTCGTGCTTTGGTTCTGCACATTCTACACATCTTTTCTATTCCTGACGTGTTCTTTTTCCTGTTTTTTGTCTCTCCATCCTCCTCTTTCCTCTAATCTACTTTGCCCCAGATCAAAGTGTCACGGTATCGACGTGGTCTGTTATTTTGTCTCGGAAGGCGTTTGGACTTGGCAGTCGGTTCTCGTACCAATCGATGCGATGTGCCTGCGTGTATCAGTCCGAGGCCTTTGTATTTGTGAGGCGATTCTGGAAGCGCTGCAGCCACGATAATAAACGCATTCATAATCTTCGGCCCCCCTTCTTTCTTCTCTTAGATACCGCGATGAAGTCAGCCATAATCTGCACAATTGCTAGCTGACCGTATCTCGGAGATGCGGCCACACTTTCACGAAGAAAAGACCAAACAACAAGGCGGGCTGTGCCCCCGTCTCTGTGATATGCAGTGACTTGGTCCCCTCTTCTTGGCCAGCCAAGGCTCTGCCCTACCAAGGGCCGTTGCGACCCTCCATCGCACACGAACGGGCGGGCACGGCGGTAAGCGTCGGCAGCGAGCAAAGGACGAAGCTTCAAGTCTGTTCTGAACGTGGCATACCTCATCTTTCCTCTTCAAACTTTCACTGTCATATATACATGAATACAAGGAGAATCAGTATCAGCCGCTGCTTGCCCTTCCAGCTGGTATCACTGTAGTCAACTGGCCCTTTCACTTTTTTTTTTCTCTCTTCTTGCTCTCCGTGCCGACTTCCTTTTTTGCACATTCCGGGCAACAGATTTTATTTTGTACCCTCCTTGGTACTTTGTACCCTCCTTGGGCCAGCCTCGTTTTTCTTTGTCGGACTACAGACGGCATCGTATCGAGCCACGAGCAGAGGCCTTTGTCGTCGATGGGTGTGCAAATAGATTGGGCAGTGATGTTGGAACCCGATTTAAAGCCGGAAGAGGCGGTGAAATGTGCAGAAACAATATGCCACATCCAAAATGCAAGAGTGCACGCATAGCCGAATGACAGAGGGAGTCGAATGAGCATGTCAAGTAGCCGACTTGTACACGCGGTGGATGGATGCACGGCAGATCGACCAAGGAGAGCGTAGGCAGAAAAAGAAGGCCGGAGAAGATGCAACCATCGTCGGGTCATCTCCTGCCAGAAGCTCAGAATAACGCACTATCGAAAAAGAGCATCGAGAGGACCCAGAGAACAAAGGGGTGGTGGGGAAGAGAGGATTCCAAAACGTGTCGACGGTGCCTACCATTGCTCATGCAGACTGGGGAACTGCAAGTATCCTCGCCCTTATATGTTCCTTCTGTGTCCATTACGCGAGTAATCTGACTGGCTTGACCCGCACATGCGTATCGTAGGCAACATCAGGTGCTGCAGGGCAGCTGCAGTGGACAGGAGGGGCTGATGTGACTGCGTGGAGGGGGAGATGCAGGGCGAGGGGAGGCAGTGGGAGACGTAATCATTGGCAGCAGAATCGGTGTGGCCGGTGAGAAGGTTTCTAGTTCTGTTGTGCGAGGCGAGATGCGAAGCGGGCGACACAAAGAAAGATGGGCACCGGACCAGGAAATAAATTGGAAACAATAGAGAGAGAGGGGAGAGAGCGCAGACGATAGGCAGACGTCAAGCGCAGACGAACGGAAACGAAAATAGGGAAAGAGCAAACAAGCAAACCACACGGAAGGCAAGATCGAAGCACTAGGATAAGGAGCACCCGGTGGTACACAGACTACTGCACCCGCGGCGCAAGAGGAAGGAGACATGGAGAGGAAGGAGCGAAGCCCTGGGCAGACCGCTAAGCAAAAGACTGCAAAATGGCCGGGGGCACGCAACCCGGAACGGGCAACACCAACGCGCCGCCAGAACAAGCAAGTGCCATGCCAAGGCCCGTACCTTCCGGCCCCTGCTGGTGGCCGGGCCGCCCCCTTACCCTAGAAGGAGAGGATTCGTGAGGGGCTCCTGCAGGTTGTTTGCGCATCTGCTGTACGGAATTACGGAGTCTAGCAAGTGCCGTCTCGCCAACAACAAAGCATTTGCCGATGCGGACACAAATAGTATGGAAACGACACACCCTGACCTGGCCGGGAAGCTTTGATAAGTAACGGCGACCGTGACAGCGATGCCTAGTGTCTTGGATGTCGCAATTTCTCGATTTCTCGATGCCGGACCTCGATCTCGCAATCTTACTTTCATCTTTGCAATTCTGGATACCGCAGCAACACCTCCTCTGCCGTGTCGCCGTATATGCCCCCTTTCGTGCATTTTGCCTATTTTGATTTTGTTTCCCTTTGACCCTTCTTGCCTATGTTCTCATCTGTCGCCGGTAGTCTGCCGTCACCATACACATATGCCTTTTTTGGTCGCATGCGCCCCTTCCTCTTTCATTTACCCGGGGATCAAGGTGCCGCATTATATAGCCGCATCGGCGAAGTGCAATCTATTACCCACCTCCTCTTGATGCCGCCTAATATTTTTGTTCCACAAAGACACGTTGAGAAGATCCCCCATATAGAAAATACCGAGTCAAACTAAATAATTGACAAGAAGCAGGGAAAAGGCACGTCAACAGCCAATAGAATATCCTGAAAGCCCCCCAGGATCGAAAAGGCTTGATTGTACCTTTGAGAGGACTGTGACCTTCCTTTCTGCGCTATGATCCCATCCATCGCGACTCTTTAGTTGAGCAAGAAGCAATTTCTTGCTTGTCATAGTAGTTCTCGACGGTTCTATGGTCTTCCTCCTCCTCTTCATTTTCCTTGGCTCTTGGCAGCAGTTCTGTTCATCAATGTGATGAGGGAAAAAAAATCAAGGCAGACCAGAAAAAAGGAGACCCTGGATTTGTTGTGCCTCTTCGTCTATTTCGTCTCATCGATGCCAAGCTTTATGCCGCCTTCTTGCCTGCCCGTTTCTTCCGACCAACTGTGGCAGTGTTTCGTGCTATCCTGAAGGATGTCGAATCTTGCTTCGTAGTAGAGGGCACCCGGGTTCGAGATCTCTTATTTTTTTGGTTCCTCTAGTGTTGTGTTTCTATCTTCCAACTCGGGCCTGTGACCTTTGAAACGTTGGAGAAAAAAATCACAGAGAGCCATGTTTCGTGTCCCCATTTTTAATTAGAACGTTTAACGGCCAAGTGTCTATACCGAGGAAAATCAGCAGACAGCGTCAAGCATCACTTTTAGCACCGCTTCACTGAGACACGACGATAAAACCAAGCAAGGACACTGGATGAAGAGGGCGAGGCGAAGGCTGGCCATGTCTCGTACCGACTGCAACTGCCTCGCTGCATCTCGAGATTTGCATGACCGCTGCCACTGCCACCGCAAATAATGTACCATCATCTCGTACTTGCTTCTATCTCTCTCCTCTCTCTCTCTCTTCTCTTCCATCCTTTTATTCCTCCGCCCTCCTCTGTCCGTTGCCCGCCAAAAACCAAATGAACCAAAAGCTTAACCTGAAAAAAGTCCCGATGTTGACAACAGAGGCTGATTAGCTTTTCCGGCTGCACGGGCGTCTTATGGACGGGAACAGAAATGATTCGCGTTTGACCCGGCCATTTCACTCTCACGCTACTTGTCCTTGACCTTTTTCTCCTTTTTCGTCTCGTCCCCGGCTGGGCCTGGTCTTGGCGGACCTCCTCGCCTTTCCAAATATATCCTCGCTACCGGCAATATCCAGTAAGTGATTCAAACAATGTTGCCCATCTGGCGCACGGCTGGCAGCAACAATCTCTCTGTGCCAAGAATCATTTACCCTCTCTCTTCCTCTTCTCCTCAACCTTCCTCACCTCCTCAACTTCCTCTTAATATCGCATCATTCTCACCAGTGTTGCTGCTTCAGTGTATTCCTGTCCTGGCTCTCCTTCCGTCCTCAACCAAACGATCCTTTTCTTCCGGATATAGGCTCAAAGACGCTGGCGAATCCCGGACTGCGGTGTAAATGAAGCTCGTATATCAGGCCCGGGAAGTTTTTCGGCAGGCGAGGCAAGAGTACATGTACATGTACAGCAACAACCGCTGAGTAGGTAAGACAGTAATATTCTCGGCAAAAGTTGAGAAGCAGATGTGATGCCGGCCGGTTCCTCGCCCCCCCTTTTGTACAAAATTCCGCCATCGTCAAAACGGAGAAGAAAGAAGAAAGGGAAAAAAATAGAAACAAGGAGCAAAAAGGAAACACACATCCCTCCTCCTCATCGTCGTTGCATACTTGAGAAGAGCCGAAACCCACACGGATTGGACAGGAGACTGTAAAGAAAAACGTGAAACTATTCTTTGGCGTTTGATGGGGCTGACCCAACTGGTCGACATTTTTGTCTTTTTCGGTGGGCGAGCGGAGAACGGGTCGAGGTTCAGAGTTGGGCCGCTGTGGGCCAGGCAGGGCCTTGTGAGAAAGCTGGCTGGAAGTCTGGGCTAGACGAATCTCCCCGACTTGACTTTGTTGTAAAGAATACGAAAAAATTAGCCCGAAAGAGCTTGTGTTTGAGTAGCGAAGAAAAAAAAAAGGAAACGCCCAAAAAAGACACCACAAAAACGACGCCCGGGAAAAAAGGGCAAAGTCACGTTTAAACCAGCTTAGCCCTAATATTCAAAATGTAAACTGGGCTTTGGCTCGCTGCTCCACTCGGCCCCCCTTTTTGTTTTAGCTGCGCGACACGGGGAAAGGGAAAAGATCGAGCGCAATTTAAAACTGGTTTAAAGGGCCCCAAAAAAGGGGCCAAAAAAAAGGGAAATCAGCGCCCCCATCGCACAGCGTCTAAAAAACCACTGAGCCATGAAGTGAAATAAACCCTCGCAAGGGGGGCCCTTTCTTTGCAGGGAGGACCCCCAACGCAGAGCATTTTGCCTGGGGTTTTAAACCCTTTTAAAAGGGGTTTTTTGAAAGACACCCGCGCCCTGTCCCAAAAGGGGGCAGGGGCCACATTCTGGGGTATTTTTTGTGCGGGTTTTACTCCCCCACCCTCCCAAGGGGGAAAGGGGGTAAAGTTTGTTTCCCTTTTCCTGCTACCCAAAAAGGGGCGAAAAGGCGTAAAAGGGCGTAAAAAGCGTGAGGGCGGGGGGGAGAGGGATGTAAAAATGGGGCCAATAAACACCCGGGTGCCCCCCGCCCATTGCCCCCGTCCGAAAACTACCCAAAGCCTTTTTGTGTTTTTTTCCGGGGGGCCTGGGCCTTCTGGACCCTAAAACGCCCCCTTCCCTGTTCGTTAGGGTTTTTTTTCTCGACATGAGCCCTTTTTCCTTTGGGCCCATTTTCTTGCTTTTGGAAAAAACCAAGCCCCCGTAAAATGTTTTAAACTTCGTTTTCCCTAAAAGAAAAAGTGCAAGAGCGAGGTTCGCACCTTCCTCGGCTTCGAACTCGCGCTTTTTAGCCCCCTCTGCGATTGCATGGGAGGGCCCAGCTGCATCGTTTGTCCCCCCACTGCGAGGTAAGAACATGGACAAACGTTGGGCCCCGACAACAAACCCTTTTTTAATTTCCCCGGAAGGAAGGGGGGCTTTTGGGCTGTGGGCAATATGAAGCCCAAAAGATTTGGGGTACGATCCGCCGCAAAGGGAGGACCCGGGAATCGCGCAGGGGATAAAGGCAGAAAGAAAGGCCCACTTTCTGCCTTGATTGTTAATAAACGAAAGTACGGAGTTTACGGGAGTAATAAGAGTGCTCCAGAACACTCTGCACGGCGGCATTTTGCTGTCCCTCATTTTAGAGGTAAGAAAAGAGAGATACTTTAATAATGCCAATCTGCGCAAAGTGAGAAATAAAATTTCTTATTTTTTGCTTGTTCGCCCAAACTCAATCCGCCACCCGGGAAAGCAGCGCGGTCCTTTTCAAACTCCTTCCCTGGGGTGGATCTCAGCTGAATTTTTGCAAAGTTCCCCTGCCTCCTGTTCTCCGGCCCCGTAAAGCGCATTGGGGTGGTCGTTCCCTCTTTGTTAGGGCCCTTTTTTCGACTTTTTCCCCCCCAGGACGGCAACTGGCTGGTTAGTGGGCAATTTCCCCGCCTGTCCTTCGAGCCTTCCTCCGCCGTCCCCTTTTTTCCAAACCCCACGCTTCTTTCCCTCTTTCCCTCTGCCTCGCTCCATTTTTCTCTCCTCAGTAAGATATCTTATCCTTTCCATTTTTGCCTCGCCCTCTTTGTCGCCCACCTCCCTCCCACTCACGACCGAATCGTTGCGACACGCCCCTCGCGGCCTGATTTACTTCACCATCAACCGACCTGACCATCCAAAACCTCCCTCTCGCCCTTCTCTTCATCCCCTTTTTCAGTCCTTGTCACACGCTGTGCGCTGCAGAACGACCACTGCCTCACTGAAAGACACCTGAAACCAGCCCCATCGAGGGATCCACAACAGGCCACGACGCCGAGAAAAGGAGGAATCTCAATTGCCACGCCGACGCATCTCGCGCCTTCATTTTGTCCTTCTTTCGCCGAAACATCAATCGCCTGCACCTCCTCGTCGCTGTATTCGATCGACACTTTCTAAATCGATCGCGAGAAACGTGCAGTTTTCGGCCTCTGGCGACGACTCAATTCATCTTCTCACGGTGGATGACCGGCAGAACCTTCTCGGCTGAGCGACAAACACCATCCGCAACTCCCCCGCGGCTCTCGCCCGCAGACGGACCACCGGCAACAATTGGAGCCGTCCGACAAAAAGACGTCTGAATTCGAGCGGAGGGCGTCGCGGCGCCTGTCCAGGGGTGTCCTCCATCCACGCCGGGCGCCGAGGCTCCGCACACAATCAACGACGATGTCCCCGCCTCCGAACCTCGCAGCCATGGCCATGACCGTGTCTTGACGGCTTTCGGGCCCTTTTAACCGAGACGATGAACAGCCCCCTCGGCCGCAGCAGGCCGGACACGTCCGACGCTCATCACAGCCTGTCCCTCCGTGCGATAAGGACAATCCCGACGCACAAGCCGGAGGCCATCAGTGTCGGGCTCTTCCCACGACGACGACCATTTGTCAACGACGACGACTGCACCTGGTGCTTGCTGGCCTCTTCCATCTCCGCCGGCGGCCTT
Organism: Sporothrix curviconia; assembly: GCA_016097085.2. Lineage (NCBI taxonomy): Eukaryota > Fungi > Ascomycota > Sordariomycetes > Ophiostomatales > Ophiostomataceae > Sporothrix > Sporothrix curviconia. The sequence goes on from JADMNF010000032.1 coordinate 226,361, forward strand.
TCATCTTCCTACTCCTCCTCCTCTTCTTCCTATCCCTCCGACTCGATTTCCTCATCGCCAACCAAACTCTTTGCCACGGCCGTCCACATCCATCACATCCCGCTGGTGCACCAAGACCTTCTGCACTACCGCCAACCACCACCTTCATCATTGGATCTATCAGCAAACCCCCACCGTCTTGCACAAACAAGATCCCTGCTTGGCCGCCCGGCCATCGAGCATTGCGAAGCCCCCAATTGACCACCTTGCCTAGGTCCGTACCTTTTGTTGATGGTGCGTCTACCAGTGGCAAGCAGCAATGCTCGTCCTCGGGGGGCGGTGTTCGGGACAGCACATCGAGCATTGCGAAGCCCCTTGCACGAAGACGAGCCGTACGGCAAGGCCGTCAGGGCCGTCTTTCCCGTACCAGATGTACCCGCAGAACGTGCGCATGGCACGGACGATGAGCGGTGTCACAACATCGACTGTGGCACCGTCTGAATCTTCGTACAACGGCCCCCGCGGGCCTACGTTCCCGTACGCCATGTACCCGCAAAAACACAGTGGCGGGTCCTAGCTCCGTGGCCTGTCGCGGTACCCGGCATGCCTGTGGCTTTCCCGGCAGGCAGACAACTACCAGCGCCGCATCGGCCCCGATGGCGAAGACGTTGCAGATCTGATTGGCCCCTGATGGTCACACCGAGCAGCTTCCCCGTACACAAGATACCCAGACGAGGCAGTACAACAGGAAGATTGCCGCAGCCAACGCACAGCACAGCCCCGACCCTTTGGCTGATCCGTTGGCAGATCCGTTGGCACACTCCATTGGCAGTTCCAATGGCAGCGCCAAAACACCGTACCCGTACCAATACCAGCATCGGAGCCATTAGCTGCCGAGGCCGTTCCCCCAGCATCGGTACCGTATCGATACCCGCAACTGTTACTGCTCCAGCGCCTGCCCAGCTTTCGACGTCACCTGCTCCCATCGACCCTATTCCTGGCGCTGGCGGAATCGGCCTGGCGCCACGCAACCCAGAGTTTGACGGTTGGAAGATGCCGAGTCGCCACACTCGCGTTACTCGCTGAGGAGCTTTAACTCGGACGGCAGCGGACATGAAAATCAACACGGCAGCTCGCAACATTAGCGAGAAGCGCGTTCCATCGAGCACCGCGTTTTATTCAGAAATACGGCGGGAGACGCATCCTCGGTATATTCCCGTACTGGGCGATTTGCCTTCTTCTCACGGCCCTCTGCTCATGGGCATTATCCTCGGCTCTGTCGTTGGCACGTTTGTTGCCAAGCACAAGAAGGCACAGCAGCTTCATCACCCGTATGTATACGTCGCTTTTCCTTGTTTTCCCCCCATCTCCTTGATTGATGTTGCTCTCTCTGACCAACAACCAACTTTTTTTCATCTCCAGTAATAGTTACAGTCCGGTGTCTGTCACTGTCACCGTGGATGCAACACCAATACCGACACCGTCAAATCTACCTGCCCTGCCGACGGCACCTTCTCGCTGCCGTTACCATTAACGAGAGCCCGGTGCCTGTTTTAACGATACGACGCAAGCACAGGCATGGAAGTGCACCATATACGAACCACAATGAGCATGTCTCTCACCATCGTCAGCCTTCCTTAACGCCCAACGGGCCGATGTACGGCCTCACCATGAATTGCAACGAGTCCGCCACATACCAGAACAATGTTTTTCTACTATGGCGAGCAAGCGCCCTCCATCACAACCCAAACCACGCTGGACCTTTGTCAAACGAACACCCTTGATCCAAACGCGGCCCGGCATGGTTCAAGATGATGCCATACAACAAGACGGTCATTGTTCGCGAGACCTATTTGTCTGCGCCAAACTCGCAGCCTACCGCGGCATCGAGCAGCAACAAAAACAAGCGGGATTCCAACAGCGAGCTGACCGGCTCGCTTGGCTTCACTGGCCCCTTTGGCCGCAAGGGTGCCAATATTGCGCAGGCTGGCGAGAAGCCGTGGGTCTGCACGTGGCCAGGACACCATCTTGGAGTTTTCATCTACCCGAACCAGAACTCGAGCGTATATAGAGTCAGCCTGTCCTCAACATTACACGCCGTCGACAACGACGCCAACACCGACATTGGCGAGCTCGCACATGTCTCTGGAAGGAGCAGTCGTTACCACCGGTGCCACCACTGCGCCTGCGCCATCAGCGACCCCCACGCCGTTGCCCAACATGCCTCCACGTACCCGCGTGTAGTCAAGATGGAAGAGCGCCGCATGGCCAACTCGCCCAGGCGACGTGTGTCCAGTATGAGCTGAAGCTTGTGGGCACGGCGATCAAGGCTGTGCGAACCTGGATGCAAACGGGCAGCCCATCCAGCTCACCATTGCCGAGGTGGAGTCTGGCCCCTCGCTGTTCGCGGCGCAGGACAAGAGAGACGTGTTTGCTGCCGAGGAGATGTTTGACAAGCGCGATGACTCTGGCCTGAGCAAGTGCGGGTGTCTTTGGATGGTGACTTAACCTGACAGCCACTAGGGGCTGTTTTCGATTTTCATGTTTTTCCTGGCAATGTGTCTCTCCCTACACCCTGTGTCTCTTTTTGGCACATTTTGGGACTGTACTTCATCTTCGTTTTTTTGTCATTTCGCAGAATACCTGGGGTGTTTGATTTTTCCGGCTGGCGTTGTTCTTTTCCATGACGGGCATTCTATTATTATTATTATTATTATTATTATTATTTTGGCATGGAATCTCGGGAGGTAGCAAAAGGCTCCTTTTTTATTTGGTTGTGATATATATTCCAAGACTGTCTCTCTTTACTACAGTGTACTCTATTACTATTTGATGGATTATTATTGCCACGTCCAATTGATTTGTTGTACGATGGGATGGTTCGCACAACACATGCCGTGAATGGTTTGTTATTTTAGGTCAGCATTTACTTTTATGATTATTTTGATATATAAACTGCCCTTTACAATGTTGAATATACTTTCTTAAATACAAGAGAAACAAACAAAAACAAACAAAAACATGGCCTAGCAGTGTATATTCATATCATAGTAACTGAAATATGTAGCAATGAAACCTGTAGCAAAACGTCTCTCGACAGACCCAGTATCAATTTTAATTTCATGGGAACCGAGCTCGTCGTTGCCCTCCCTCGACTCTCACAGCTCAATGCCTTCTCTCTCTGCAGTCTGAACAATATATTTCCGGACCTATAAGTAGTCAGCAATTATTTTTTTTCCCTTGCTTTTTTTCACCAATACTTCATTGAGGGGTCGCTGCGGCTTCTTACCTCCCTGTCTGGTGCAAGGTCCAGGGCCAGATGGCCATCCTGGTCCTTCTTGTCCGTCTCTGCGCCTGCTTTGAGCAGGGCCACGGCCGTGTCACCTATGAGAGTTGGTCAGAAAACAGAAAGAAGGAAAAGAAGGAAAAGAAGGCAGGGAAAGAAACCAAGAGGGACAGGAGGAAAACAAAAAAAAAAACTCAACCGTGTCCTTCGGCAACGGCAATGGTGCAGGGCTGTTTGGCTGGCACTGTCTGTTGCGTTCAGCGGACTGCGGTGCTTGAGCAGTAGGTTCACCATGGGCACGGAGCCAACAGCAGCCGCCCGGTGGATGGCATACTGGCCGCGCTTGTCCCGGACACGTGCCGATGCGGGCGGGTTGCCCTCGAGCAGCTTCCGTGCGAGGTCCAGATTGCTTTTGGAGGCCACAAAGTGGAGGGCGGTCTGTTACAAAAATGCTTGTGTTAAAAAATCAAACATATTCAATGAGCGTGAACCACCGCTGTGCCCAGCCAAGAGGATCTTTGATGACGGCTTGCCTGTCCATTGTTGTCTGTGCCACATTGTTAGTTGAGCTGCTTGTGTCATCGAGATATGCCCGGCATCCATCTTTGCGAGGTGGCACTCACTCTTTTCGTCAACGCTGGCCCTCGGCTGAGAAGCAGGTCGACAAGGGCTCGGCGTCCTTGACACTGGCAGCGATCATCAGCGGCGTCCAACCGCTGTCGTCCTGCCGATTGCCATGTTAGGTGGCTGCTCAAACTATATATATTTATACATAATGAAAGAGAACCTACCTGAACATCAGGGTCAAAATTCTTGACTTGTGTCAGAAGACGGGCAATCTCCAGCTGGTTAGACGATGCCGCCAGTGAATGGGCAAGCGGCCGTCGTCGTCCTTGCGATAGGCAAGCTTTGGGTCCGCCTGTTTGATGGTTGTAAGTGAGCTGTTTACATGTCGAGGAGAGGAGGAAAACAACTCCAAGTGGAACCCACATTCAGAAGAGACTCAACCACGGGAACTGGCAGTCAGAACACACAACACGCAGCGGCAATGTACGTCAGTACGCAATCCGGTATACACTAGAAAGAACATAAAACAACATAAAACAAATATAAACGGGTAACAAGTACCTTTGCCTTCGCGGCATGCAGCGTGGATGGCAAACCGGTCTGTCTGGGCGGCCATGGTGGAAGGGACGGGCAGGGTAGGGGCTCGAGAATCGGTGCAAATGCCCATGAGATCAATGCATTAAAATGGAAAGCCACAGGGCGATATTCAGACAAAATTGGGAACGTGAGGGAGCTCCTTGTAAAGCTGCTTTGAGAAGACGGATGTTGGCCGAGCGGTTGCTCTTAGGTAAGGGCCCGCCACCGTAAGCGCGTTTAGATGCATAATATGCAGATACACTTTACAGGAATGCTTCAGACCCACTTTAATTTTCTGGTGTTTGCCTTGCCATCGTAGCGCTCGCAATTTGTACATCGCCGTGGTAGCATCTGCTCGATACCCTATTATCTTGACGACTTTGACGGCGTTCAACCCAGACCCCGTCTTCTGACGACACGATACAGACGAGGCGTGCCGAACGAACAGGAGATACATAAACAGCCGATACAGCTTTGAACTACCTGCCCATCGTCCTGCCACCCGACACACATCTTCATCTTCATAGATCCGACGACAAAGTCTCCATCCAGCTCTACCGACTGTGCAGTCATGGCCGCGCAGGTGGCTGACGGCCACGTCGCCACAGACAGCAATGCCGACCTGTCGACGCTCATCAAGCGCAACGCGCAAGTCTCCAAGTCGCTGTACTTTGACACGCGCGCAACGGCTGCCAAGGGCGGCCGCAAACGCATCCGCCTCGACCCAGCAGCCGGCAACGACCCAGACCTCAACGAAGAAGCGCTGGCGCTGCGGCTGAATGCCGAGTACGCCGACGTGCAGACCCTGCCGGAGGCGCTGGCAGCCAAGCAGGCAGCGGCTGCCGGCGCCGCGGCAGCACGGAAAAAGGCACAGCGGAAAAAGGCGGACGATGGCGATGCCGCCGACAGCGAGGACACGGCCGTGGCGAGGAAGATGATTGAGGGCATCCAGGAGACGGGCAAGGTGGGCGCACGAGCAGCAGGCGCAGCAGGAAGCAGCGGACCACAGACAACGGCGTTGGTGCAGATCCGGAGGCCACCAGGAGCAGCAGCAGCGGGGGCATCGGCTCAGGGACAGCCCGGGCAGCAGCTGATCCGTGCGCAGGACCTGCACACGAAGCCGCGGCCCGACTGGCACCCGCCATGGAAGCTGATGCGCGTGATCTCGGGCCACCTGGGCTGGGTGCGCAGTCTGGCGGTGGAGCCGGGCAACAAGTGGTTTGCGAGCGGCGCGGGCGACCGCACGATCAAGATCTGGGACCTGGTGTCGGGCCAGCTGCGGCTGACGCTGACGGGCCACATCTCGACGGTGCGCGGGCTGGCGGTGTCGCCGCGGCACCCGTACCTGTTCTCGTGCGGCGAGGACAAGATGGTCAAGTGCTGGGACCTCGAGACCAACAAGGTGATCCGCCACTACCACGGCACCTGAGCGGCGTGTACACGCTTGCACTGCACCCGACGCTCGACGTGCTGGTGACGGGGCGGCCGCGACGGCGTGGCGCGCGTCTGGGACATGCGCACGCGCAGCAACATCCACGTGCTGGCGGGCCACACGGGCACCATCTCGGACGTGCGCTGCCAGGAGGGCGGACCCGCAGGTGATTACGGGCTCGCTCGACAGCACGGTGCGGCTGTGGGACCTGGCGGCCGGCAAGTCGTCGGGCGTGCTGACGCACCACAAAAAGGGCGTGCGCGCGCTGACGGTGCACCCGAACCGAGTTTACGTTTGCGAGCGCGAGCGCCGGCAGCATCAAGCAGTGGAAGTGCCCCGGAGGCGCGTTCATGCAGAACTTTGACGGCCACAACGCTATCCTCAACACGCTGTCAGTCAACGCCGACAACGTGCTCTTTTCTGGGCGCCGACAACGGCTCCATGAGCTTCTGGGACTGGAAGACGGGCTACCGCTTCCAGTCGCTCGACACCATTGCGCAGCCGGGCTCGCTTGACGCCGAGTCCGGCATCATGAGCTCGACGTTTGACCGCTCGGGCCTGCGCTTGATCTGCGGCGAGGCCGACAAGACGATCAAGATCTGGAAGCAGGACGAGCAGGCCACGCCCGAGACGCACCCCATTGACTGGCAGCCGGCAGCACTATCTCGGCGGAGGTACTAATAAGCGAGGGAAGGCGAGAGGGATAAGATGGAGGAAAACGGTGTGCAAGGGACTTGCATTAATCTTGTTGACGTTCTATACTTGGTGCCACGGCGTAATTTAACTTGACTGCATTTCACTGCATTATCGGGCACAAAACAACGCTGCAGTCTTATAATTGGTGAGTAGTCTGATCTTATTAACAAATGGTGAAAAACACATGCACAAAGATGCAAAAGGAGTGGCATTTGCGATTATGCGACTGCCGCTGCTCACGCCGCCAGCCCGGGCCGCCTTGACCTCGGATCGTCGGCGGAAGGCCAGCTTCACGTCCTCGTCGCCA